>PVIJ01009460.1:0-66729 GCA_004024925.1 Scalopus aquaticus
AGGAAGAGGAGGAGGAGGAGGAAGCAAAGGAGGTGGAGGAGGAGGAGGAGGCGGCGGCAGCGGCAGCGGCAGCCACAGCGGCTGCCAGTCCAGAGCAGAATGATGGGCAACTCTCACCACAAGCAACCGAGGAGTAAGAGCCAAAGCAGGATGCATTCAGCAACAGGTACTCTCTTCCCTTCCCTCCTTTTTCTGGGGCTCCTCCAGCCGGGGCCTCCCCAGCTGCAGCCAGGGGCCCCTGACTCTTGGCGTGACTTGCAGGGGCTGGCAGGGGGTGGAGAGAGAACCTGAGGGAGATGCGGTGAACTCCCAGCTCCCCTGCTCCTGCGCCAGCCTGAATTGCATAAGTCAGAGCTCCCTGAGCTGGCAGGGGCTGGTCTGTTCACCAGCAGCCCCGTTCAGCCTCTGGAGGGTGTCAGGAGCGCCAGGGAAGTGAGCAACGTGCCGAGGACTGAAGTTTATTGCTAGGACTGCTTTCTGTCTGGATCCAGTAGGCAGAGACCTGGAACGGTGCACGGCTTAGCCTTTACGAGCCTCCTTTGTTATTCAAACCCTCCTCTCCCTCCAGCACCCCCCTCACTGTACACCTACACCTCTCCTGGCTCTACCTCATCTGCTGCATGCACAGAACGATCCAGACAAATCTGTTTCTTGCTGTGTAATGCCCTGCCCCCCACCTCCCCACCCCAGTCCCAGCCTGGCGCTCTCCTCACTGCACGGGAGACAGCATGCGCTTGTTGCCTCCCTCCCTCGGCATGCCCCGCTCTGTCCCTTGGCCATCTCCAGACCTGGACTCGAGGGTGCTGGCATAGTTTCCTCCAACAACCCCAGGCTGGATGCTGATGGTGTAGAAATAGAGAGACACAATGTGGAGACAACTTTTCCTAGCTCACCTTCCCAGGCAATGCAAGAACAATGTGGAAGTCACTTCGCTGGGCCCATTCACTCCACCAACTCTGCCATTCTGCCTACCCCTTGGCCCCCGGGGAAGCACCTTCCACTGTGCCTCAGATCCCGTCTCATGCCCAAGGGCCTGGGGTACTTTCCCTGCCCTCTTTCCTCCATCTTAATGGTGCCTCCTCTTCTCCCTTCTCTGTACCCCTCTTCACAGAGAGGCTCACGGTTTTCTCTATGCCTGTTTAAGAGGCCCTCATCCACTCCTCATATCAGTGGGAAGGAAGCGTAAGTTTTTGCCAAGTTTAACTCCAGTTTACCATGAGAAACCAACCAATGGATTGGTGGCTTGCAGAAAGTGGGCCACACTCAGGCCCAGAGGGTTGCCTCTGACTTCTTCTGGGGACACAGCTGGCCTTGTGGTTGAGGGGTGTTGTCCAGGGCCAGCCAGACTTAAGGGAAGCCCTAGAATGGGGTTCTCACAGTTTGTGGGGGTAGGGAAGCTACACCAGAGTGACCTGGGATGTGCTGGGAGACAGGGCCATCGCCACTGGGACCTCTCTGTCAAAGCAGGGGCTGGCTTGGACTCCTGGGAGGGCTGAATTTGAGCCCCTGTGGTGGACTGAGCCAATGGCTAAGGCTTGAGGTACTGAAGTTTCTTTGGAATCATCTGAGGACACAGTCTTTTAAGGCCACCATTAGAGAACTAGCCCAACCACCACCTCAGAAGATTCTGCTTCTCTGCCACAGAGCTGGAGGCTCAGGACCAGCTGTTGTTAAGTAGAGACTCTCTGGACAGTCCAGCACAGGAGTCTGAGGATAACTTTTTGCACAACAGTTGGCACTACAGTTCAAGACAGTTACTGGTTCTATATCAGTTCTTAGAGATTGCTTTGAATCTTCAATGCCAACTCCAGTCCAGGGTCACCACGGGGATAGTAGCTACCTAACCACTGCTAGCAGGATGAGGAAATGGCCTCGTGAGTGCTTCTCCCTCTCTGTCCCACTTCACTTCCAGATTCTGTTGTCTCTGGACCCTCACCGTCCCCCAGCACTGCACCTATTCATTCACATTCCTGAGCAGTCCCAAAGCCTCAAGTGGTCACTCACTCCTACTGGGCTAGCTGGAGACTGGTTAGCCTCCCAGCCCCAAACTGTGTGCAGACTGGCCAAAGAGAGGAAACAAGCACAGGAAACAGCTAATGGCCCAAGGGAGGAGGTGAGCTTCTGACTTTGGTAGCTACTGGTCAGTGTTTCTATCACCTACCAGGTCACTAGGAAAGGCTTCATGAAGGAATAAAACATCTCTCCCATTGTCCAACCCTCTGTGCCACTGTCTTGCCTTCAGAGCTCTTTTCCGGGTCTGCATCTCCTCTTACTCTACAGCCGCTTCTGCTACAGCTTCTCCCCTCGTGGTCACGGCCACATTTGGAGATCACCTCCATACACTTGACCTCCGAACCTCTCTCTCCATTTCAGACTAACATAATAAACTGCTCCATCCTGTCTGAATGTCCCAGGAAGACATAAGTACATTTTGCACCAACTTCTATCCCTGCAGAGAAGCTCCCCCCTCTCCTCTCTCTCTCTCTCTCTCTCTCTCTCTCTTCCATTTTCTCTTGCTGACACCATTCTCTCTCTAATAACCCAAACTAGAAACTTAGGAGTCACCTTTTGCTCCTCTTGCTCCCTTACTTCACAATTTTTACTCATCCATCCATCCATCCGTCCATCCATCTCTACGTCCTTCCATCCATCCATTCATTCATCAAGTATTTGTTGTCGAGTCTTCCTCTGGGATGTGGCAGCCCCTCCTCTTATCCCACTGGCCATATCTGAGTCCAGACCTTTGTTAAATCTCACTTGTTCTTGAACTTGTCTTCCTGTCTTCACCTTTGACCTTTTCCTGGCCATGTCTAACACAGCCACCATGATCTGCCCCTACACTCCCTAGTTATGACCCCAAGTCTTGCTAATTTGGGGAGGGGAGATCAGGGCTACTCCCAAAATGTGCTCTGCTTGTCTCAGGTGGTCCAGGAGATCATTTGAAGGTGGTATAGAGAAAACTGTTTTTACTTTTCAGACTTCTATGTGTCTTCTCATGTGTATTAGAAAAAATACAACTAGTAAAACCCAACCCATGGTTTCACATATATTTTTTTATTAGGACAAGATTAAGTGTTCTTATTGTGAGTCTTCTTGATTAAATGATTAAGAAAAAAAATTGGTAGTACAGATGGTTCATGAAAATGGAAAAAGTTGGGAATGTGAGACACCAATGCCTGAAGTTTAGGAAGCACCAGTTTCTAAGGTAAATACTCTCCTTAGCAACACGTAGAGCCTGCTCCACCTACTTCTCCGGTCTCACTTCTCACCTTGAACTTGATCCGATCATCTTCAGTGACTTGAGTTATTCTAAATATGCCACGCCCATTCACAACTGCCACGCTTTCACAAATGCGCTTTCCCCTGCCTGGAAATTGTCCTCTACCCTTGTTTCCAACCGCCCCACCCCCATTTTCTCCTAGTAATTTCCTATTCATCTTTCAAAACCCCGATTAGGTGTTACCTCTTTTCTGAAGCCTTCCCTGACTGACCTACTTCCTCCATATAAAATTGCATACTTCCCTCCTCTGTACTTATTTGGTACCTTGTACATAATTTTTTTGTATATAATTTTGTTATTGTTGCTGGCACTGCCATTTTTTTTCAATGTGCTTTTCATCTTGTTTTTTTATTAAAACCTTGTTTTTTGCAGCAGCAGCAGCAGCAGCAGTTTTAGATTCAAAGTAAAATCAAGGAGAAGGTACAGAGATTTTCCGTACTCCCTCTGCCACCACATGTGCATAGCCTCCTCCACTTTCAACCCCTCCACAAGAGCGGCACATTCACTACTGCTGGGGAACCTACACAGACACTTGACTATCACCCAGTCCGTAGCTCACCTCACTGTTCACTCTCGCTGTTGTGCGTTCTCTGCGTGCACACATGTATCCATCATTATGTTATCGTAAAGAGTATTCTGACTGCTTTAAATATCTTCCACATTCTGCCTGTTCATCTCCAGCCCCTGGCAACCACTGATCTTTTTACTGTTCCCATAGTTCTGTTTTTTTCAGAATGTCATGTAGCTGCAATCATCCAGTATGTAGAATTTTCAGATTGACTTTGTTCAGGCATTTTTTTGTGGCTGTTATTACACACTTATTTTTCCTGGTAAAATGTGAATGTTTTGAGGGTACAGACTAAAACTTCTTTTCTTTTTTTTCCCTGAGTGTGTTATTATTATTATTATTATTCATATCTTTTACATAATTGTGTATTCCCCGTAGGTTACCCACCACCGATTGACCCATGAACCATCACAATAGTCCCTGTGTTCTTTTCTCCCCCTTTTTGAGCCCTTATCCTCCCCCTCCCTTGCTGAATGTCACTTTCTTATTTGGTTCCTGTATATTCCTTAAAACTTGTTTTCTAAAGGGTGGTGACCAGGCTTGGGGTCTGAATCTTTCTTGTCTGTGAACCAGGAGGGCGACCTTAAGCAAATCACTTGCGTCTGTCTGCTACCTCCATCCTTCAGCTATAAGAAACAGCTGAGTCCTTGGAGGAGCCTCTGCACACACGCCCAAGGTGGTTGGAAAGATGCAGTGTGAGCTAGCTCGGAAAGCTTTTAGGAGGTTGAAACTATTTTCAAATGAAAGAAGAGTTATTATGATTGCAGACTGGGGAACACTGGGGGTCTTTCCCTGAGACTGGAACCGGAAGTGAGCCCATCATGTTTGAGGGAGCATGGGGAGCTGGGAGGATGAGCCACTCCAATAGCTAGTACAGCTGTAAAGTGGGTGGAGGTAGGGGTGTGTAAGGGTCCAGGGGTAGAGTAGCCATAGCATGTGGAAGCCAGACGTGACCTTGCTTCCTAGGTTGCTTTTACACAGGAAGGCCCTGAATACCAGGCACATGAGTTGGAACCGATTTCTCACACACTCCCTTTTACCTCTTATAAGTGTAGCTCTATCATTCTGTGAATCTGTATAGGGAAGGAAAGCAGATATGTGCTGGTACTATCTTACCCAGACAGCATGGCCTAGCTGGGGGTATATGAACCATCTGTTTGGCCTGGTATCCACAGAGAAGGGAAGGGAAGCAATACCACACACCTTTTATACACCAGTACACTTTACTTAGCTTTCAGAACAGTAACCAAGCTGAGATTATTGGTGGTGTTTCATAGATGAAAAAGCTGAGACTCTGGGAACGCTGTCCCATGGTCTGATGGCAAGGAAGTTGCAGAGCCAGGATTTGGTCCCAAGTCTGTCTGACTTTGAAGTCTATGCCTATGACACCATGTCGTGCTTTTCAGCATCTTTGCTCTGTGGCAGGAGTTAGTAACCCTGGCAAGTGCATGTGGTGAAAGAAGGGCTGTGTGGTTCTGTTCTGGAAGGACTAGCACATCTCCACAGCAACAAAGACTGTGACCCAGCCTTGCAGAAGTGCTTCCTTAGGTCTGTGTTGTTGGAATAAGTGAACTCTTTGGTGACTCCGTGTCAGGTCTAGAAGCTGGAACTGGGGATTCCTGAGCCAGCAAGAAAATGGGAGGTTCTTGAACTTAAAATTAATCCAGGTGTTGAAAGGGGCCTCAGATGCAGAGAAAACTGGTATATCATACTGCTTTCCAACCCCTCTCTCAGCAGTCATTCCAATGCTGTGCCCAAAGTAACTGGTGCTTCAACATGAACATGAGTTCACCGTTTCCTTCGCTATACCAACACACAGTGAAGAAAGTATCTCATTGTGTTCGGAAGGCGATTCTGCGGTTGACGTGGCATTCTCATAGTCACAAGCTTAGTGATTCTTACAGTCCTTGATTTCGTTACAGTGGACACTAAAAGGGAGTCAAGTGGTCCCTAGTCCCCAGGGGTCTTCCTCCTAAAGGCATATTTTATAACTGGACTTGATGAGCCCATTGGAAGGTAGAGAAGAAGCTGAAATTCCCGGCCACTGAACAAATATATCCTAGTGCTCCTCAGCTCCCCCAGTTGAGAGATGCACTAGAGGTGAGGCCTGGGCGTTGCCAACTGGATCCAGTCCTGGTGCTCCACGTTCCCTGGGCCAGAACTAGCAGGAAGCAAAAAGCAGGTTTAAAAAGAGTACAATAGGCTCCCTAATGTCAAATAACAGGGGAATAGCTAAGTAAATCTGATGCATCCAATCTCACTGGGGTTTGGTGGAGCTAATTATGAAGACTGGTGAGCAACATGAATGATACTTATGATAAAGTAGAACATGCAAAAGGCACAAACCAAAAATGTATCTATGCTGAACTCAACAAACCCTGTACGAATTGTCTGAATATGAGCAAGGACTGGATGGGAATTGGAAAAAACAAAACTTGACTTGTTGTGGGTGGCAGGCTTGCTGGTGAGTTTTTCTTTCCCTTCGAGTTTCATTAATGTTGTTATAAAGTTGTTTGTGAAAGAAAAAAGAAAAACCATTAACATGTAGAACAATTATGCTGGGAATTCATTCTGTCAAGCTGAGAGACCCAATCACTTTTTTTTTTCCTCTGAGCCAGTCAACACACTTGAAGACATAATGCAAAAGCAAGGGTGACTTTTTATGGGAAGAGGTGGCAACAGGGAATGGGGAAATACAAAGATTTACTGTGGGAAGCTCCTGCTTGAACTGAAGCTCTGACCCTTACTTTGAGTATTTGGGGGAAGTTATTTCACCCCTTGTTTTCTCAATTTCTTCACCTGCCAAGTGGAGATGATGCTAAAACAACCACCACCTTACAAGGCTGTTGGCTGGAGCCAATGAATAGGATGGTTTCAAGGGTTTTGTGAGGTAGAAAGTACTGAGCAGCAGAATTCCTTACCATGCTATAGACACAAATACTTCCAGACAAAAATGTTAGGCGCTGTCTGCCACTGTCCCGTGTCAGTTGACAGCCAAACCAGAATGTGCCTGTGCCTCTGGGTAGCTTCAGGTGGCAGCCATGTTGTCCTCTCTTGAGTGCTAGGTGCCATTGAAATTTGATTAAGCAAGTGAAGCTTTCTGGTTTTAGCCATGACTGGAGAACACTTGGGAAAGTGTTGTGGGTTTTTCCTCCTCTGGAATGCTTAAACTCTGTGGAGACAGAATTCAAATAATTAATAGCCTAAAGATAAAGAGCACGATGAAGACCTCCACAGCTGCTCAGGTTCTCAGCCACACTTGTCCACTCACTAGCTATGTGCTTTTTGGCAAATGACTTAAGCTCTCAGAACCTCTGTTGCCTCCTTGGTCTAGTGGGGATTATACCTACCTCACAGAGCACTTGTGAGGGTCAAATGAGGTGCTGCATGTAAGCGCAGGGCATAGAGTGGGCAAGGAGCCCCGCTGTGTACTGTCTTAGTGCTTGACTGTCAGAATAGGAGTCTCTAGGGACTCCCTGACCTGGAGCTTCTCTGCAGGTGGTAAAAGGGGTGTGGGGGGAGTCTTGGGTGAGCACAGAGTGTATATATTATCATTTTTGCATGTCATAGAAAAGTCTTTCAAAGGCAGAGTTGGCTTTGTCTGTCACGGTGGGACCCAAGTATTTCTAGGAAGGTGAGATACCTTCCTGGAAACCACTGTGTTACCTGAACCTTTCCTTTTATAGACCCATGGAAATGAGGTGATGTGCTCAAGGCCACCCAACTACAAAGATTAGTGTGGGCCGCTCCTGGCCACTGCCATTATCACTGCTCGAGAGTGGTCCGTGTGCCCCCTGGGATTTCCTCATCACTCCGCTGGAGACGTCCTGTGTCTCACGGCTGTGTCCATATAACCAGTTCCAAGCTGGGAGAAGCCAAATGAGGCTCGGTTATTGAGAAGAGGCAAAAGTGATCCTTGAGTTGACCAGGAAAAATCTCTCTGGTAGGGGGTCTGCATGCTGACAGGTCAGTGCTGGGTCACCTCAGGAGAAGCCTTTCCTTTCCAAACAATGTGGACTAAAGAGACCTCCTAAGTGCCATCTGCGCCCCTGTGGAGGAAATGGTCTTTGATGAAATTTCCATCTCTCTCAACAGCAGATTTCCTATTTAAGAAATCAATCTCCTGTCAAATTCTCCAAGAACACAGATGGAGGGGTGTGGGGGTCCCTGCAAGTAGGATGAGGCTCCCAATTGCTCCCTGTCATCCGGGTGGAGTTTGTCCTCTGAGCCTGGTTTCTGGCACTGGGGAGGGTGGCACAGAGCCACCTCTAGGGATTCTTTTTGTGGGACTTGTCTCCCAGAGGGAAGGGACTGTTCAGGCCTTTTAGGCTTGCCTCAGAGAAGATGCACCCCGACTCATTGCATGCAGGAGAATAAAGCTCCTCTAGCACACTGCTCCTTTGAAACGTTCCGACCCACCCTAAGCCTGGGACCTCGCTCCTGCTGCAGGGATTTCTGACCTACATGGCTTAGCTTTCTCTTTCATCGCTGATCACTGCTGCTTCCGCCTTCTCTCTTTCCTGACTTGATTTCCCCGCCCCTTTACCATCGCCATCTCCCCAGATTTCTGCCTCAAACTGTGGTTTTGTCACCAGCCCCATCCTATTCGCTGGGTGCTTCGGAACCTGGCATGGGGGACAGGAGCTGTCCAGGCAAGATAATGAGCTAAACTAGGAGGTTTGAGATCTCTTGGGGACCATCCAAGCTAGAGTCCTGGTCCACACAGCCCCAGGTTATACTGAGGACTCTGAGGGTGTAGCCAGCGCCCACCCCCTGGCCCCACATCGACAGGCCTCCAACCCCACCAAACATGAAGTCTGTGTTATGGAAACTAACGAACACTGACTGTTTCCCCACTCAGGAATAGTAGTTTGCCCCGACTCCAGCCAAAAGAACTCAGAAGCCTGAGTTGAGGGAACAAAAGACAAATCGCAGCTGGGGCACTAATGTGTGGGATCTCCCCCAGCCCCGACAACATGGCTCTGGCCACACGTGATGGCAGCTTCTATCGCAGCAGCCAGCTCCAGCCCAGAGGGGCCCAGGTGAGAAGTGGTTGCCAACGGGGATGACAGACTCAGGCCTTTGCCTGGCGGGCCCTGGAGAACAGCCAATGAGAAACCAAACCCAGGAGGAGTGACAACAGTTTCAGAGGAAGGCCCTCCTCAGCTTTGGGTGGAAGTCCAGGATCCGTCCTGGAAGACAGAGGTCAGCCCCAGCATGGTTCTGTTGAGCCAGGCAGTGTTCTGAGTGTTTTACAGATATTAACTCACACGGCAATCTTATGGTATATTACCTTTAATATATGTAGATCTGTAGACATAAGATATGTAATATAAGCAGATATATGGATTAAAAATGGCAATGATACAACTAATCTATGGATTAGAAACTCAGGCTCAGAGAGGTTAAGTAACTTGCCCAAGGGCACACAGGGGAGGCTGGGATTTGAGTGCAGGCAGGAGGGCTCTGAAGTCTGTCTTCCTAGCTATTATGCTAATTGGCCAAGGCAAGAGAGCCCAGAGAGCCAGGCCACCTTTGCTCATTGCCCACTAGCCGAGCTTTCAAACTGGACTTCAGTCTCTACTAAGAATTAGTGCAATGGTTCTTAAACTGGGGAAGACTTAGAACACTGTCGTTATCTGGGCTCCACCCTGAGAACTTCTGCTTTAACTGATCCGAGATGAAGTCGGGCCTGCAGAGTACAGAGGGTGGGGGAAGCGGCAGTTTTCGCAGCAGCTCCTCAGCTTAAAGACACACAACGTGTCTGCCATCCTGAGCCATGCCTCTGCCTCTCCCTCCTACCACGGCTCTGTCTCTTTCCTCTCTAGCCACAGCCAGATTTCCTGAGAGGTTTCTCCACTCTCCTCCATTTCCCTCCTTAAACTACTGTGGTCTGGCCTCTGTGAAGCACCCTGGCTAGGGTCACCCTCTCAGTGTTGCCACCGAGAGCGTTCACTGCTCGGGCCTGAGCCTCCTTAAGTCCTTGGATGTTGCCCATGACCCATCTGTGCTCCTAGAAACAAACCCTCTCCCAACCCCAAGGACGCTACCTATTCCCCTTGTCTGGACATTTCACCTCAGTCTTTTTGGATGACTTTTGTACCAAGTCATACAAATATGTTCTGAACGTCCGGCCTCCAGATACCCGCAGGCCCACCTCTGCCCCGGAGGACTTGAGTCCTGTCAATAACAGGAGATGTCAGCGCGTCATCCAGGGGAGACTCCCAACTCCTTCCGTCAAGTGGCTCCTCAGCCTCTCTGCATCCCTGGCAGGAGCAGAAAGAACAAGCTCCAGCAGGGTCTTTTTGCGTTCTGCGAGCAAGAACTGCCATGCCTGTCTTCCTACAAGCAGACGGTCGCGGGGAGAAGGCATGGGCCATCCTCCTGCGCTCATTCATCAGTATGGTGGTGCAGTCCCTTTTTAAAGAACTTCTGTCACAGACAACTTGTTTCCTGGGCCCTCATCCTTCTAAACACGCAGGAACAGATTTGAACAAGTTGTAAGTTTTAAATGTGTTAAAGTCAGCGATTCTTTCACGCTCTGTGCCCTGAGAAATAGATTTTGCAAGAATCTGCAATATGCTGGCAGGGGTGGGAGAAGCAGTGAAGAAGGTCCATGGGGTTCTCCACTTAATGCCTTGGAGAGCAAGACTGAACTCCAACGCTCACTCTTCTCTGGCTGTTTGACCGGGCTCTCTGAGCCTCAGTTTCCTCTCTTGTTACTGGGACTCCTTGTCACTATTCCTCTGATGGTGATGAGGATGGTGGGAGATGACCTCTATGCGTTGTAGGTGTCGTCCTCTGCCAGAGAGTTGGCACTGGCTGGCAAATGGAGAAACTGAATTGAATTGCATCCAGTCAAAGTGCAGTCTCCTTCCAGGCCAAGGAAGTGTGTGTGTGCAAGAGAGACTCGCCAAAAAAAAAAAAAACAACAACAACAACAACAACACACACACACACACACACACACAAAAAAAAAAAAAACCCACAAGCCTATCTCTGTGCACGTCTCTCCTCTGGGAAGGAAGGGGCCCACGCAATGACAATAGACCAGGGCCGCTGACTCAGACAGCCAGTTCCTGCTCATTTCCCCTACCCAGGACAGCAGTTAAGCGGGAGGTCAGCCCTCCCCCGGGCGCTGACTTTTTCACTGGAATCTCACCTAGAGAGAGGCAAGGCCAACTCCCAAACAGCTCCCTTCACAGACCCAGTGGACCAGGGCAGCTGTGGGCCGGCTCTGGGGGCACCGGGGAGTGGGGAAGGAGAGGAAACTTTTCAAATGCCAAGTTGCTTCTCTGTGTTGGGCAGCCCAGAATAACTTAGGGGGCAACTGAGCATGCATTCGATGGAGCCAGACTGACCCAGCCAGGGCGCTAGGAAACTGGGGTCTGGAAAAGTCCCTGGGCACCCACTGAGGAGCAACGTGGAGTCCTCCGGCTCCTTGCCCCCAGTGTGGGCCTGCCACACCATTCCCCCTTGCGTGAGAACTTGCTGGATGCGGATTTTTGGTCCTCCACTCGGCCAGGATGGAGAGAGCTGAACCTATCACCCTCTTCTGGAACCGGGGAGGTGAGTAGTTGGGGGAAAGGGGGGCACTTCCTCAGCAGAAGGGTGAAGGGAAGGAATTGGGATTGGTTACAGAGAAGGGGCCTCCAATACTCCATGCTCCCCTGAAGCAACCTGGGCCATGTTTAAGGGAGTAAATTCCTTAGTACTGAGGTGTTTAAGTAGGGGTTGGGGGGGTGGGGAGCAGGATGGACCCGGCAGAAAAATGACAAAAGAAATTCAAAACTGCCTGGTTCTGGGGGTGAAGGCAGTGGGTCTCATTAATCCCAACCCTGATAATCTGGGATTCTAAAGGGATAATGAAGGTGACCTAGGAATTGTAAGGGTGGTGAGAAGTACCGTATGTCTCATTTTCTATAAATCAACTTAACAAGCTTCCTGAGGCCTTGTCCCTTGGATGGTGGAAAATAACATCTCAGTTTTGGGGCTTTACCCACCTCCTGCACTCCTGCTAAAATACTGATTTTTTTTTGAAATATCAAAGCATGGGGATAGGGAGTGCCTATCGCTATTCATCTGTCCATACTGGCTGGTGTGAAGCAGATAAGCAGGGTGGGGGACGTGACACTGCTGTTGCATACCCTTGACAATATCCTAGGCGCGCCTGTTACGGTCGCAGAGGTAGCTGGCAGGACAGAGAATGAGTCCATGTTATATCTCCAGGGAGCTGGTTAGTCCTTTGTGGCAGGAGTGGGTGCAGGCGGAGTACCTGAGCTAAAGGAGTTTGAAAAGCAAAGTGATGAGAAGCTGAATCCTGTGAGGCCACGTGCTGTTTGGCATGGAGAAGAGTCAGAGGAATGTGGTCTTCAGTCTTCAGGCCTTGAGGGGCTCTCACAGGAAGGGAGTAGATGAGATCGCAGAGGGGACTCAGGTGGCAAAGCTGGGGTCCGTGGCCCAGGAGGAACTTTTTAACAGATTCTCCGTGGGCTGCCTTGCCAAGGAGCAAGGACTCTGGGGGTCTCTGGGCAGTTGCCTGTGTCACAGTCCCAGGGGTGCCCTTGAAAAGACAAGGACAAGTGGGAGCTGGCCTTCCCTTTCTGAGGGGGGAGAAAGTAAGGGGGAAGGGCGGCCCCCTCCTGGGATGCAAGCCCGGGCACCCCTCCCAGCTCTCGCCTGCACAGCTACCACCCTGTCCTACACCCCCAGCTCTCTCCTGTGGGCTCCTTCTACCACTCCTGCCCTTTCTGCTGCCAGAGCAAGACTCCAGACACCCAACTGCTCAAAATGTTCTAATGGTGAAAATCCAGATTTATTTTGTTCCTCTATTGCCTCCTCTCTACTCTCTAAAAACAGCAGAGATAAGATCATTTCTCATCTAACACAGTTCTGACATTTCATCAATCTCTGTCCTAGACAACTGGAAAGGGCTATATTTAACCTCTTGTCTTGTAGCTTTTAATGGAGGGACTTGCTTCAGGCGGTGCCTTCTAACGCCACAGGAGAGCAGAGCCCTTTCTTTGTTCTCTGCCAGGCCAGCACTGGCCTCTCCCTCTGAGCACACTGCTTGGTCAACCAGAGCACCCACTCTCTCCTGAAGGAAGTCCCCGCCCGCCCTGTCCCCACCCCCACCCCCCCACCCGTGTACCCCTTCAGCTTTCTTTTTCACAGATACTTGACTCTTTATGAGCCCCAGAGCCAGATAAGTGGGAGGGCCCGAGGGTGACGAACTGGGCAGAGGACAGGGCCTGGTGGTGTGTCTGTGAGTCCGGGCTAAGGGAAGGAGACAAGAAAATGCATTGCCAGGTCATGGCCATAGGAGGCAAGGCGGGAGTGACACTCCGCCACGTCCCAGGCCCTGTAAGCACAATTTTGCATGTATTGCCTCCTAAGGTTGCCCAGCAACCTTAGGAGGTGGATAATATTCCATCATGCCCCAATGAGGTGACTGGGGGGTCACAGCATTTCAGTGACTTACCCCAAATCATGCAGCTAGGAAGGGACAGAACCAGGAGTTCCCCAGAGCCTCAGTTGCTTTGCACAGCGCTGAGTTGCTTTGCACGTTCCCAGGATGTCCTTGGCTGAGTTGGCACTGCCCTGTGGAGGAGCTCTTTTCTGTGGGTATCTTTTGCAAACACTTGATCCCCTAGCAGGCTTTTCCCTCACTGCCCAAGTTCAGGCCTTCCTCAACCCCTTCCTCTAGCTCAGGTTGTGTTTTTTGATGGTGCCCTTGTGCTCTCAGGCCTGATGGACGGACATCCCTCCCCCCACTCCCTTCTCATCTCTGCTCCCACATTCTGGCCTAGCAGAGAGTAGCCACTGGGTCGATGGCCTCAAACAATAAAGCATATTATTCCGTTTTCTATATTCATCCCTGAGAGTGCTAATGCTGACATCCTCTGTGAACTTGGACAAATTGTGCCCCTCCCTCCCCTGGGCCCGGTTTCCCCAGCTGTAAAATAGGAAGCAAGGACATTCTGAAGAGCCCTTCCAGCTCTGAGAGTCTGGGATCAGGGTGGTAAGCTAAGACTCTGCCTGCCTCCCCAGTCCTCCCTTGCTGCTTCTTCCCCCACAGTGTGGGGAGTGAGAGTTGCCACAAGCACTGGTTTGGAAACCACCAAACCAATGAAGGGGCGGCTACATTGAAGTGACTGCCCCAGAGCCAAGGGGCAAAGCAATAACGTGGTGATGACAGCCACCTTTACGGGGCATTTACTGTTGATGGAGGGTTTCCAGTCAGCAGAGGGGTAGGTGGGAACGCCAAGGTGATTTAACGGTGCGTGCTCAAGCTGTGAGGACGGTGAATCACTTGGTGAGGTTGCTTCCTTCTCTTTCAGGCTTTCTGACTGCATCAAGGAGGCAATATGTGTGGTGCTCCTCTGCAGTCCCTGTAATGCTTGCTAATCTTTTGGGACAGAGCTAGAGCAGGCCTTAGGCTCAAAGATAGGGAGATGCAATGATGTCTACATGGAATTTAATTGCTTTGTTCTGTTTCCATTGTATTTATTTTTACCCATTTTTACCATCACTTTCTACTTATGGCCAGTAAATACTCCTCTCATTTTGGTTTTTGGTTGTCATATTAGTTTATCTAAGCAAAATAAATCATCTTGAGAAAAAGGTGAAGCAAGTGGTCAGTAGAATTAGTGGGGTTCAGAGAGGACAGAACTCATCCAAGTGGCACTGCAATGCCGGCGGCCCCGGCAGTGTGGGAGTGTGGCATCTGTTCTGCACTAAGTGCCCCAGCGTGGGCTCTGCGGCCCTGCATGAGCTGCTCCTGTGCTACCCCAGACTTCGTGGCTCCAACTCCTCTCTCCCGCACCCCACACTTCTTCAAGTCTGCACATGCTGTACCCTCTGTACAAAATGTCTCTTCCATGCCCCTGTCCAACCATCTAAAACTCAGTTTAAATGGGCGCGCTTCCTCCTAGCTAGCTTCCTCGCTTCCTCTACGAAGCTGCAGCTAAACACCAGGTTCTTCTCTCTATTATCGCTTTGCTCCCTTTGCTAGAATTGCTTATGGGACTCTGTCCTTTACCCTTTTGGTTACAGATACATGGAGAGAGCGAGAGCGAGAGAGAGAGCGAGAGAGAGAGAGAGAGAGAGAGAGAGAGAGAGAGAGAGAGAGAGAGAGAGAGAGAGAGCTATGCAAAGTAACTGTAGGTGAGGCCTGTAACTGAGTGAACTCTGGAGATTGTCACGGGTCTTGGGATCACTTAAAGTGGAGGCTTCCCACACGCTGAGCCAGAGCATGCATGCTACAAAGTCAGCCTGCAGACTGCTAGGGTCAGGGGTGGGGGTGAGTGGGGGGGATTGGTAGTTGGCATGTAGAAAGCTGATTTGGGGTGCTTTTGGGTTTGACACGTGGGATCTGAGGGAAGGAGGCAGGATTGGTTCTAGGGAGAAGTTGGACCATGACACCATCACAGCTGAGCCTGTGTGAGGACCTCTGGAGCTGGACTGGCCCTTCAGAGTTGTTCTGAGTTAGCGTAAAGCAGTCAAGCATTAGACCACCCAGCATCCATCAGTCATTAGATGCAGGTTGCCCCCAGAGAGGGAGCATGGCCATGGGCAAGGCAGTGGCCGTCTGAGGAGGCTGCTGAGCAACCCCCAAAGAGGACTGCCAGCCAGCAGCACTCATCGCTGGTGGAATCCAGGGTGCGTCTCTGTGTCTACACAGGGATCCATCAGAACCTTCAGAGTCTCAGTGCTGGGGAGCTGGGAAGATGAGAACAGTAGTTTGAGGGCTGGGTATGGCTGTCAAGAATAGGTGTCTGGAAGGGCCTAGTAAATAACTGCAAAAGGAATGAATGGTTGAGGTATTTTAGGCACTGTACCTAGAGATGAGGAGGACACAGAGGCAAAAAAAGCCACATGGAACTTCTGGTAAAACTGTGGTGACAGATATGTGAAGAGTATTCCAGAAAAATGTAGTAAGTTCTAAAATGTATACCAAAGACCATTCTTCCATAACACTCTGTCCTTGCTTTTCCAGGAGGCCTTATCATAAGACCTGTCCACCAACCCTCTAAGACACAGATTATTGTCTTCACTATACACATGTGAAAACTGAGATCCAAAGATTTGCTTGAGAGATCACTGTGGGTCAGATCCCCCAAGCCTGGCCAGCCCCCAGCACAGCCAGCCTTCTCAACCCACACTCTCTCCCCTACACCACCCAGCCCCTGTCAAAGCCATGCGCAGTGCTTTGCAGTTTGCAAAGTGCTTATTACACATATTTCATCTTGGCACAGCCCAGTGAGGGAGCAAAATAAGCGTGTCAGAAGAAAGTAAGGTTTTTACCTTTCTTTTCTTAATCTGCCTGGTATGCTTTCAGAAATAGATATATTTTGATCATATTTATAACAGTGACATTCTTTTTTATTCTGGTTTTCTTTTTCCTACACATTTTTAACCACCTGTGAAATTCTTCCATCACACTCATCTGTTCGTCTATGTCTTATCTCAAAAGTGAGAAAATTGTGATCAAAATCTAGTTACCTCCTTTTAAGCTGTGAGTTGGAAAATATGGTTTTTAAAATTTTTTTCGGCCTTATTTAAAAAGCTAAACTTTCTTAGTTTAAAACATTAAAAATGTATGAAGCCAAGAGTACCTCTGATTTTAGGTGTGATTAATGTTGTAGGGAAGATCTTTTGGGGGCAAAGAGGTTGTATAGTTTGGACAAAAAGCCACTTAGAAGCAAATAAAAATCTCCTTTGAGTAGCTGGGCCTCAGCAGGGGAGCTGTAGGTGCTCCTTGCTCCCTCCCCATGCCCCCGGCTGTGCTTTCTCCCCACCTTCATGTTCGGCCTCTTCTCAAATGCCAGAGCAAGTCTCTTTTTTTTTCATTTCCTGCTTAAAGGATTTCTCAGGGCCTCCTTTTCTGTCAAATGCTAATGAAGGCAGAATTTGAGGCTACAAAAAGAAGTTTAGCATCTCTACTAGTGGGTTCCATGGAAGTCTGTCTGGTCCCAGAGTTCATCTAAAGCAAAACTCTTCACTAGGATTTTTAAAACTTCCCCTATCTTTAGAACTATCAAAATATCATGCTCACCTCATGGGTGAAGCAAGGGAGTCCTCATTTCTCCTCATTTCTTTGACTTCCTTACGGATCTTGCAGTAGGCAATAAGAATGAAAGTGGGGTCAACTTTAAAGATTAGCAATGTAAATAAATCACCCTTATCAAAGTGTAATTTTCAAAGACTTAAAAACATGACTCCCATTGAAATATATAGTGATCAAGTACTAAAATTTTATTTACTCGTTAGTGAGAGTACCAGCATTGTGGTAAAGCTCATTTTTTGAAAAGGAGAGCTTGGCAGTTAAACATAGACTTACTATATGACCCAGCAAGTCTACTCTAGCTATAAATAAATAAATAAATAAATAAATCAGGGACTTGAACAGGTATTTGTGCATAAATGTTCATGGCAGCACTGTTCACACATAGCCAAAAGGTTGAAGCAACCCAAATGTCCATCAATAGATAAATGAATAAACTAAATGAGGTATATCCATACAATGGAATATTATTCAGCCATAAAAGGGAATGAAGTTCTAATCCATGCTACAGTATGGATGAGTCTTGAAGATGTTATGCTAAGTGAAAGAAGTCAGACACAAAGGAACAACTACTGTATGATTTTTACTTATATGAAATATATAGATAGAAACATTCATTAAGACAGAAAGTAGCTTGGTAGATGTAGGAGCCAGAAGGAGGGGGGAGAAATGGGAAATTACTTCTTAATGTCTCTGGGGTGACGAAAATATTTTGAAATGGTTAGCGGTGGTCATACCACAGTGAGACTATAATTAGTGACACTTAATTGCACACTGTAAATGATTAAAATGGAAAATTTGAATGCTGAATAGTGTTCCATTGTGTATCTATACCACATCTACTTGATCCAATCATCTATTTTTGGACATCTGGGTTGCTTCCATACCCTTGCTATTGTGAACAGTGCCGCAATGAACAAACGGGTGCATGTATCCTTTCGGATTAGTGTTTTTGTGTCCTTTGGGTAGATTCCCAAAAGTGGTATTGCAGGAGATAAACACATGCAATTTGCAGTGACATGGATGCAATTAGAGGGGATCATACTCAGCGAAATAAGCCAGAAAGAAAGAGAAAAATATCGAATGGTTTCACTTACAACAGGACTATAGGGAAACCAAATAGGAGCAAGACACTGCGGGGAGGGGCGGGGCGGGAGGATAAGGGCACAAAATGGATTAGAAAAGGACACAAGGAACCATGGAGATGGATCACGGGTGAATTGGTGGTGGGTTACCCAAGGGGAATACAAAATGTAGAAGATATAAATAACAATTAAAAATGTGTATTTAAAAAAATAAAATAAAATGGAAAGTTTATATTATATATATTTTCCCACCATAAAATTTATTAGAAAGAAAGAAAGAAAGAAAGAAAGAAAGAAAGAAAGAAAGAAAGAAAGAAAGAAAGAAAGAAAGAAAGAAAGAAAGAAAAGATGAGAGACTTTGGAAAAATACTGGAATAAGATTGAAAAGTTGAATACACAGTATCTTTTCTGACCATAAAGGTATTAAACTAGAAATCAACTACAAAAAGAAGGCAAATAAATCCTCCAATACATGGAGACTGAACAACTCACTACTGAAACACCACTAGGTTAATGAAGAAATCAAAGATGATGTAAGAAAATACATTGAGACAAATGACAATTAGGACACAATCTTCCAGAATGTATGGGACACAGCAAAGACGATACTAAGAGGGAAGTACATAGCGACACAGGCCCACATCATTAGAAAAATAAGAAAAGAACCCCAAACAAACAACCTAATCTCTCATCTTGAGGAACTAGAAAAAGAAGAAAAAAGAAAATAAATCCAAAAGAAAGTAGAAGGATGAAAATTATTAAATTTATGCCAGAAATAAATAAAATGGAAGTCAAAAAGAAAATCCAAAAGATCAATGACACCAAGAGCTGATTCTTGGAAAAAAAAATAAACAAAATAGACAAACCCCTAGCTAGGCTCACAAAGAAAAAGAGGGAGAAAAACTCAAATAAATAGGATCACTAATGAAAGAGGAGAAATTACAACAAACACAGCAGAAATCCAGAGGATAATCAGAGGTTACTTATGAACATTAATATGCAAACAAGTTCAACAATGTAGATGAGATGTACAAATTCTTAGAATTATACAATCATCCAAGACTGAATAAGGAAGAAATAGAACACTTGAACAAACCAATGATAAGCAAAGAAATTGAAAACCCTCCCCAAAAACAAAAGTCCAGGACTGGATGATTTTATAAGTGAGTTCTATCAAACTTTCAAAGATGAGCCAGATACCACCTCACACCAGTGAGAATGGCCCATATTTAAAAAAAACAGGCAATAACAAATGCTGGCAAGGATGCTGAGAAAAAGAAAACCTCCTACACTACTGGTAGGAATGTAAACTGGTCCAGCCACTATGGAAAGCTATGTGGAAGATCCTCAAAATACTAAAAATGGATTTACCATATGACCCAGTGATTCCACTCCCTAGCAATCTACCCAAAGGACGCAAAAACACTAATCCACGCTGTGGAGCTGCTGACAGCTCGCTATGCGAGTTCGACGCCCAACGGGGGAGAATCCCACATGGTGCAGCAGACCTCTCCTGCCTCGCCCGCTGCTCCCCTCAGCAGTGTATTTCTGATCTGCCTGTTCTGCTCCCCGCTCTGTCTCTGGTGAGCCCTCTCGCCACCCCACGCCTCTGGCCTGTACCCCAGCTTGTATGTATAACACTAATCTGAAAGGATACCTGCACCCCTATGTTTATTGCAGCACTATTTACAATAGGTAAGATATGGAAACAATCCAAATGCCTCCAAACAGAATGGATCAAGATGTGGTATATATACACAATGGAATACTATTCAGCAATCAAAAAAAAAAAAAACTCGTGCCATTTGCAGGAACATGGATGGAGCTGGAAGGGTTGATGCTCAGTGAAATAAGTCCGAAGGAAAAAGATAAATATCAGATAGTTTCACTTGTATGTGGAATATAGGATAAAGAAACAAAGGGGCAAACAGAGACAAACCTTGATAGCTGACCATAGATAGGAGGCTTCCAGGAGGGGAGGGATGCTGGAGAGTGGTGAAAGTAGGTGGAGCAAGGGAAGAGCCCAAGGGAATATGGTGATAGACTATGGGTGCTTTGGTGGTAGAACTATGGTGACTACACCTGAGCGGAAAAATCATATCTTCTCCAAAAATTAAATTTAAAAGAAGAGCAATGTTTAGGTCAGAAGAAGGTTGGTCAGCCAGGGGAATGTGGGCGAAGAGGCACACTGAGCACCATTTGGCTCATACAAGCAGGATGTTGGAGTTGGATGCCCTGCCAGGGTACCGGAAACATCTAAAGCATCTGGAGAATGGATTCCTGTTGAGACGACAGAAGCCCCAGATGAACAGAGGCTGAACTTATTGAACACTGAATCATCTAACTTCCCTTGTCAATGTTCCTTGCTCACTGAGCAACCTTCTGATGATCTCTTTGCTTGCAAGTGACCTGCAGGGAGAAAGGGGCAGATGAGGCCAAATGTTTCCCATTGTAAAGTAATAAAGTGGCATTTTGGTTATAAAAAAATTTAAATTAAAAGTTGGATACATAGGCCTCCCTGGTGGCACAGGGGTTAAAGACAGCGCTATCAAGCTATCCGCAGCCACTGCAGCACGAGTTCGATCCCTGGCCAGGGAGCTGACCCACGTAGCACAGCAGACCTCTCTGGTCTTGCCTGCTGTTCCCCTCAGCAGTGCATTTCAGTGGATCTGCCTGTTCTGCTCCCCACTCTGTCTCTGGTGAATCCTCTCACACCCCGGACCTCTGGCCTGGACACCAGTTTGCGTACACATAAATAAGTCTTTAAGAAAAGAGTTGGATACAAAACTGGATAGTTTCGCAGGGTAATAAAACTGTAAACTTTGGGATTATCATTCCTATCATTCCTAAATTTTCATTCCTCCCCGACAAAAGCCATTTACAACTCATCGACCTGCTACAAATTAACTTTTAACTTTACAGGGTGAGCCTTAATCAAGAGCAAATAGTCAAGCGACCCTGTGGATGATGCGTCATGTGTTCTTGAAAGCACACTCAGTAATCTTTTTGCCTCGATGTCATTTAGATAACTTTTCTTAACACCTCAAATAATATATGACAAACTGCAGTTCCCAGTGGGTGTGCATGAAAGAGCTCTAACTTTAGCTTCAAGGTCTGACTCTCACAGGGCATTAATATCTTGGTGGCAGCTTCTGTGTGGCTCTCAGCAAGTGTGGTTCAGGGTCACTTGTCTACAGGGCACATCAACATCAGATTGATCTTCAAGCCCCCCCTCCCCAAGAACTGAAATGACTCTCGATCTAGCCCACACTTCCCAGACTGCTTCACAGAAGCCTCTGGAATCTAGCCTGGCTAGAGATTTGAAAAGGAGCTTTCAAGTCTCATTGCCCTCAGTCCCAGCCAGGCTGGTCTTTCCCCATACACTGCTGTGTTTGAGACCTTTTCTGGGGCAGAAAGTCCGACCTGAAGCCCCTGGCCCATCTTTCATCCTAAAAGGCCTATGGAGACATTTCTGATATTTGAACCACTGTCACCAATTCTGCTGACTATTCTTTATTATTTTCTGATTTAAAAAACAATGACCCCTTTTATTTATTTATTTTTAAAGATTTATTTATTTATACATACAAGCTGGGGTACAGGCCAGAGGTGTGGGGCGGCGAGAGGGTTCACCACAGACAGAGTGGGGAGCAGAACAGGCAGATCAGAAATACACTGCTGAGGGGAGCAGCGGGCAAGGCAGGAGAGGTCTGCCGCACCATGTGGGATTCTCCCTGGTTGGGCGTCGAACTCGCATCACTCGCTGCCGACAGCTCCACAGCGCAGCACTCAACCGCTGCACCACCAGGGAGGCCCCAATGACCCCTTTAAAAATTTTTTACTTGCCCAAAGCTGCTGATTTGGTGTGCTGTTTAAAGAAAAAAGTTTATGTACCACCTCAAGTCACCTTTATTTCATATCTGATTGTGTTCTAATTGTTTGGTGTGTTTAGCCTCACACGAAGATGAGAACAGGTACTATGGCTCTACTGTCCTTCTGGCGCACAGCATTGAACTAAGCACTTGGCAGGTCCCTACCACATGACGTATGGTTGACTAAGTGTCCTATCTTCGTCAGTATTCTGACAGAACGCCAATGGCTTTCCCTTTGTCTCTTTAATGTGCATAGAAAGAGTGAAAACCCACCCTCTGACCTCCAGTGACTTATAATCTGACTGGGGAAAACAAAACCAGGTGTTCTAGATGGGTCAGGCAGAGCCAAATCCCCCTTGAGCATTTCCTATTGTGCAATCTTGAACAAGTAACCTCCCTACTCCCTCAGTTTCCTCATCAATGAAATGAGAATAATTATAATACCTGCTTTGTCTACCTCATAGGATGGATGAGAGGCTCCAGTGAAAAGACAGCTGTGGAAGTCTTTTGTAAACAAGAAAATCATATCCATATTTTAGTTAAATGATTCCATGCATGTTAAGTAACAAGGATGGCTACAGAAAGAATGTCACAGGATAGTTTCTCAAGCTCCAGATGAGGCTCTGTGGTGCTCACCTGCTTAATGGGCAGAAGGACTCCAGAAGGCTAGCCTCAGATAAATCATGAAGCATGGATGGAAGTTCAAAAAGGGGTGGAGAGATGGAAGAAATATTTAGGTGTGAAACTTGAGGGAAGATGATTGAATGGGGAAGAAAGATGGATGGATACCTATTGGAGGCTACTGAGGAACTCAATTGAGCTGCACAGAGGAAAATGTGAAGGGGCAGTGGACCCAGAGGCCTCTTGTGCCGGCCTTCAGCCTTCCTGCTATGAGGAGCAAGAAGCATGTGAGGAAACCAAAGTTTAGATTGCAGATTGCTCTAAGATCAGGCTTCTTATTCTGCCCATAATTTATTTACCATTTATAAGCTTTTATTACAAAAATTAAATACAGACTCATACAAAAAAATTTTTAATCAACAATTATCTAGAATGAAAAAATGAAAGTCTACCTTTCACTATGCCTCTCCCCACCACCAGACCAATTCCATTCTCTTTCAAAGGCTACGCTCTTTTATTAGCGTGCTGTGGTTATTTTCCTCTGACTATGTATTTTTAGGGGTGTGTGTGTGTGTGTATGCGTATCTTACATAAACGGGATTCTATTGTGCACATCATTTTGTACGGAGCCTTGACTTTTTAAACTTAATATATTTGTGGACATTTTTCTATGGCAGAATATACCTTCTTTTGAATAGCTTACAGTGTCTCATAGTTACAACATACCACAGTTTATGTAACCCTCGTTGATGAAGATTTCTGCATTGATTTTGTTTTGTCTTTTTACTTTTATGCCTGTAAAATAATATATGCATGTGGTAAAATAAATTCAGTACTTATAAACGATTATTTAGGGAAAAAAGGGAAATCTGCTATCTACTCCTCAACTCCCACCCTTAATTTAGCAACTTCTCTCAAAAGGCAACCTCTATACCACTTTCTTATATATCTTTCCAGAAATGATCTAATCATGTACGAGTGTGTGAGTGTGTGTGTGTGTGTGTGTGTGTGTGTGTGTGTGTGTGTGTGTGTAGAGGGAGGTGGGTGACGTGAAAACATGCTATATCAGCACATTTTTAGTTGCATAATTCTTCTTAACAGCTGCAGAGTATTCCACTGTATGGCTGAATCACAATTCATCTAACCCGTCTGTGCCTGAGGAACACAATGGAAGCCTGAAGTAGTAGGGTGGGCATGTGGCCAGAAAGACAGAGATTGCCCATTTGGTCTCCATAGATATAGCCAGGCTCTCAGAACTGCCTGATGATGGATGTTACCCACGAAAATTGTGTCCCAAAGACGTTAGGTATCTGGCATCACCCAAGTACTACCCATGAGCCACAATCCCACATGACGAAGGTCCTTGGCTGCCCAAAGACATTCTTTTGGCTCTTGCCACCGTCTTTCAACTTCATGCAGCCAGGACTGTGAAGCCTGGGTGGCATTCTGCTGGCAGAGCAGGGCCTACAGTAAGGCAATGTATTTTCACCCATTGTGCCCACATTCACACACACACAGCAAGTGGATCCAAGAGAGAACTCAAGACCCAGGTTCAGAAGCGCAAGCGTGGGCCTTGTGAAGCGCCACTCTGGTAGTTGCCTGGCTTCCCAGAGACAGCAGGTTTGTCAGCTTCTCTCCAGCTTATAAGAACAGGGGTGTGCTTCCGTTTCTTTAGGTGTTGAGCGTAAGGATTCACGTGTAAGTGAAGAAGAGGACGCTGTCTCCAGTAGCCATGACTCCTCATGAATGACTGATACCTCAAGAGTGCTAGACAAGCGGTGTGTCTGCCACTTCTAGCACTCAGCCTCTGTCTCTCCTGCTGTTCTCCCATGGCCTTGCTTTGTCCGCTTACTGCTATCTCCCTGGCATCTCCTGGTTTCTTCCGGCCAGCCTGTTGCAGGTGCCCTTCTGTATGTAGGTATCATGTCTGCAGTCCCCTGGACAGGGCCCTCATTGGGTCAATTGGTCACGCTGTGGTTTGGAACATTCCTGTTAGTCTCGGTCTTCATCGCAGAACACTCAGGCCACTAGATGCCCTTAGACCAAACTGGAAGATGGCTACCCTTGACTTAGGTGCAAGTTTCCTAGTTCATTCAGTTGTGACCAAATGAAGTGGCAGGAGGGTCAACTGGAACAACCTCTTTGGAAGGCAAGGGGGCATTATCTGTCAAAAATTTAAATGCACATTCCTTTTTACCCAACAATGCCACTTCTAGGAATGTATAGTACAAGGTGCATACACAAACAGAGATATACATTGTACTACTGTGTGCAGTGAGGAAACACTGGCAATACCTGCCTCCCCTGCAATAGAAGACGGGTTGGATAAATCGTGGTTCAGCCATACAGTGGAATACTCTGCAGCCGTTAAGAAGAATTATCTAGTTAAAAATGTGCTAATATGCATGAATAAATAGTAATCCAGAATCAACAAATCACTTCTGTCCACTTGGGCTATGGACAATGTAGGCCTAGAGAGTACGGAATGAGTCCTCTCTAATACATTAAGCTTCTAGTCAAATTTAGCAAATTAATTCCCTGGGTTTCTAATATACTTGTCTTCAAATATAGAGATAGATCGTGTTATATGGGAAAGACTGCAGCATACAAACCTGAGTTCAAATTCTGACTATCACTAACTGTGCCGTTTGGGGCAAGTTGCTTGATCTCTCCATGTCCTTACCAATAAAATGAGGTTTGTAATATCTACCCTGAGGTGCCATTGTGAAAACTAATCGAAACAAGGAATCCAACATGCCCACTGCAATGCCTAGTACATAAATGTATTTAAGCATTAGTCTCCATTGTGATTATTTCTTTAAGACTTATTTATTTATGCATACAAGAAGTGGGGTGGAGGCCAGAGTGTGTGTGTGGTGGGGGGCTGGGGAGGGTGAGAAGATTCACCAGAGACAGAGTGGGGGGCAGAACAGACAGATTGACTGAAGTACACTGCTAGGGGGAGCAGCAGGAGAGACAAGAGAGGTCTGCTGTGCTACGTGGGAATCTCCCTGGCCGGGGATCGAACTCTGGGAATCTCCCTAGCCAGGGATTGAACTCGTGCAGCAGTTGCTGCCGATAGCTTCATAGTGCTGAGACTTAACACCTTACACTACCAGGGAGGGTCTGGTAGTGATTATTAAAGTCAGTTTTTAAAGTTAAACCTCTGGCTGTAGCCACTGTGTACCGAACAAATGGGAGTGTGTTTGCATTTGTAGACAATATGTTTGAATTTCTCAAATTGAAGACAGCAGTGCACCACAAATACTTACTCTTACTGAGGCTCAAAACAGGAAGAATCTTTCTTTCTCTTCTTCCTGGTGGTCACTCTGCCTTGAGGCAAGGCAAGCCATCTCATCAATTTGCTAACATTCCTTTCAAATACTTAGGAACTCTGACTCCCTCTGATAGTTCTACAACACCAATCCAAACCTACTCCCTGAACTCTGTCTCCATTTTTATTAGACTTGGTTGCCTGGAAAGGCACCTTTCCTGCAGACGTGGGATCCTGCCCAGGTCCCCACATGACAGCGTGAGGGCATCTCCATCTAATACACAAGCATGTCCTGGCCAGGTGCTGTGAGCAATGTTATTTCTTCAGTCCAGACAGCAGGCGAGAAAGGGC
The DNA here is from genome assembly GCA_004024925.1 of Scalopus aquaticus. Lineage (NCBI taxonomy): Eukaryota > Metazoa > Chordata > Mammalia > Eulipotyphla > Talpidae > Scalopus > Scalopus aquaticus. The sequence continues at coordinate 26,118 of PVIJ01009460.1, forward strand.
CTTCTTAACATTATTTTCTTGCAAAGTCCAGGGTATTCTTCAAGATGGGTGTTCCGCAGTGTTTCATTTGCCCTTCTCGCCATCAGTGGATGTTGAGAATGTCTCCAGTTTCAACTTATTATTAACAGTTATATCTCAATTATTAGCAATCGTGCATTCCTGTGCATAGATCTATGTGTGCGTGTATGAGTATTACCCCAGGATAGTTTTCCCCTATTACTATCTACTGTGCAGTTTTTGAATCATGTATTGTTTGATAAATCAAGTCAAATAGTTACTTTGCTAGCCTGAATTTATTGAATACCCCAATATTGCATACACAAAAAAAGCTTAAAAATTTACACTTGCACCTTTTAGCTCAACTATTCCTCTCCTGGGTATATATCCTAGAGAAACTTTCATCCAGGTGTATCATGGCATATATACCATGAATGTTCATGACAACATTGTTTATGAGAGCAAAAAAGTAGAGAAACAATAGACTAAGTAGATGAAATCATTAGTCAAACAATGGAATATTGTGTAGCATGAAAATGTCTGAACCAAAGCTGCCTATATCAACATGAATATTTCTCACAAACAATCTTGAGCAAAGGGAGTAAATCGCAAAAGGATATATGTACAGATCAATATAATTTACCCCGAGTGTAAGGGCATGTGAAGCAGTACTACCTGTTGTGTTTTGCTTATGTGCGCACATGGTCATTTAAAAGCAGACACGGAAATTACAGACGCTGATACAGGAAGCACGCTACTTCTGTGGGGGAGGAGAAGGCAACCAAGGAGGCACATGAGAGGCTTCAACTGCATCTGTTTTTTAGGAAAGAGGTTCTGGGGCAAATACAAGGAACTGCATTTGTTACTAATATTTTTCTTGCACGCTTTAAATAGTTCATTACCCAAAAAAGGGAAGAAGGGGACAAAAGCAGGGCAGAGCTTCCTGCTACTCCTTTTCTGCAGATGAACAAACTGACATTCAGACAGGTTCACAGCCCCTCCAGAACCCACCCCTTTGTCCAGGGTCACCCAGAAAATCAGAGAGAACAATGACCTCTAGGGAAAGAGACCTGTCACCCCTATTCACTGAGAACTGTCTCCTCTCCAGACTCCGGTATAAATCGTTGGAGTGTATCACTTGGGAACCGTTATGATTCTTGGCTTCCAGGTCCAAAGAGGATAACCAGTAAAACTTACTATTGTTGCTCTAGTGCTGGAGCCCGCCTGCCTGACCACTGGCTCTTTCTGAGTATTCTCTAACCAAGTGTGATGAGTGCTTGGGACAAATGTTAGATCCCATCCTGAGTTTGGAAACCTTTACCTAAGCCCACCAGGGTGACCTAAGTGCTGCCAAGCAATCGCATTGCTTCTTGGAATCAAAAACTTGCCACAATGCCTGCTGCCAGTAGCAATGCCCTGATTAAGTGACGTGGTGAGACCAGTGGCCTTATCAGCAGTCTTTGGTCAACAACTGAAATAGAAGGGGTAGGAAGGGCTGTCCCCAAGTGCTTAGTCCCTGTTGCCATGATTACCAGGCACTTTTGCTTGTTATTTCCTTGTGGCATCTATCAACAAGCAGGACCTCAAAGCTCTTTGAGGCAGACCAAGGAAACAGTGGTTAACAGAAACGATAAGAGAGTAGGGAAATAATTACAAAGAGTGGGTGGAAGGAATTTGTGTGTTGAAACATGAAGCATAGAAAACAGGGGGGGGGTTTGGTTAGAGGAATGTTTTGAAATGTGCTGGAGCAAGGTGGCTGGGTCAGAATTCGCTGGGAAGTGCCCATTGTGTAGCTGCCATGTGTTATGAGTACAGCAACTCTGTGGCCTGGATTCTCCAGAGAAGTCCCAGTTTCAAGTATTCGGTTCTGTTTGTTACACCAAAATTCTGATTTGAGATTCAGAAAATAAGGTCACTGTAGTTATAGTAGCTTTGTAAGTCATCGAGAAAGACTGATTTAGAATTCGTTCTGCGCTCCCTGGCGGGCAGGGAGGCCCCACAGGGCCTGCCCCCTGGGTCCCCAAGGTCTGAGTAAAGTGGACCTTACCCAGCCAAGAAGTAAGGAAGTGCCTCTGGGCTCCACACCCCTCCACACTGCTGTCGCTCGGGTGGGGGATGCAGCCAGAAAGGCTTGTGTTTTGGTCCCCACAGACTTGAGTTTCATCTGTTCTGCAGTAAAGTGTGTCAGCTGGGGCAATACTCTGAGCTCAATTTCCTTATCTGTAACCGAGAACAATAATGCCTCTGACACAGTGTTATTCTGAGCATCAGATGAGATGTTTACCTTTAAAACTTGCACACAAATTAGCTGCTAAAATTAGTTCCTTCATTCAACAAATAAGTGTCCATGACATGCCAGGCATGAGGCCAGGCCTGGGGATACAGAGGTGCATGGACCAGACAAGGTCCCTGCTGGCATGGAACTTTCCAAAGCCCGGGGCAGCCTGGGGGACATAAGCCAAAGCGTCACCCATCCACAGTCTGCGTAGAGAGGGACAGAGGTTTGCTCTTTTTAGAAGCCTGCTCTGGCAGCTCCGTGGAGCCAGAGAGGAAAGGAGAGGGGGCTGAGGCCACTCTGGAGGTCTCTGCCACTAGCTAGGGAAGGTGGTGGCGAAGCTAATGAGAAATGATCAGATTCTGGATCTATCTTGGAGGTAGAAGCAATGGAAGTGGCTGATGCACTGACCTTTGCTAGTGAGGAGAGGCAAGGAGGGATCCGAGCTAACTGTGGCCCCAGGACCTGGGCCACCGGAACCATAGAGTCCCAAGTCCACTGAGTGACACTGTGTGGAAATTGTCCTTCTCCTCACCTCCCTTCTTCAGAACATTTCCAGTCCTTCAGTCTGAAAGCCAGTTTTCTACACTCAACCTTAAACAAGCATTTAGTATTTAAAAATTTACTTTTGTGTAAAATAAGAAAACTAAATATATGGCACTCCAGACTTGTGATGAATGCAGATTTCCCTTTAAAGGTAAGACCAATGCTTCCAAATGTTGAGTGGGACATTACATTCTTAAAATCCGCCCCGACACCATCCTTTCTATCCCCTTGACCCTTTCTCCCTTCCCCCTCCCTGTTAATCTCAGAAACCTCAGTCAGCGCCCACTACTTTTTAATAAGTATTTTGGCTTTGTCCAGCCATCTGATAAGTAAATGTACAATATTTGTGTTTGTCATTCTGGCTTACTTTACCACATGCATAATTCTCTCAAATTCCTTCCATTTTGCTATAAATGGTAATATTTTGTCTTTCCTATGGCTGAATAAATATTCCGTTGTGTGGATATACCACATCTTCTAGGTCCAGTCTTCTATCAGTGGACGTTTAGTTTCCATGTCCTCGCTATAAATAATGCTGCAATAAACATTGTACAGCATGTGGCTTTTTGAGTGGATGGTTTTACATTCTTTGGATAAATGCCCAAGAGTGGGACTGCTGGGCCATACAGTATTTCCATTTTTTGTTTTATAAGTCCAGATAGTTTTTCATAATGCTTGCACCAGCTTGCATTGCCACCAACAGTGTAATCATGTTCCTCTTTCTCTGCACCCTCTCCAACACTTGCTGTTGGGCATCTTTTCAATGTGTGCCATTCTCATGGGTGTGAGATGGTATCTCATTGTGGTTTAACCTGCATCTCTTTTACTGGAAGCAGTAAAGAACATATTTCCATGTGTCTAGTGGTCTTCTGGATATTCTTGGTGAATTGTTCAGATCTGCTGCTCATTTATTAATTGGGTTTTTTGAATTGTATACATTTTTCATATATCTTAGATATTAACTCCCTGTCAGTTTATTGTATAAATATTTTCTCCCATTTCAGTAGGATGTCTTTTTAATCTACTTCTATTTTCTTTCACTGTACAAAAGTTTTTTTTAGTTTGAGGTAACCCAATTGTTTATTTTTGCTTATATATCCCTTGCCATAGGGGTTGAGTTTCCAAAAATATGTTTATCATTGATGTCATGAGACATATTGTCAAATGTTTTCATCTATATATTGTTGCAGGTCTTGTAGCTAAGTCTTTAATCCACTTGGTTGCTTTTTTTGTGTGCACGGGGTGATCCAGCTTCTTCCTTTACATGTGGCCTGGGGTGTTACTTCAAAATGACAGTTTCTATTAACTTTGGATGCTGAAAAAAATTCTTCAATGTAGGTGATGTCTTCAGGGACTGGTATATGTCCTTCTTTTAATTGAGGTACAATTGACATAGAACATTATATTAGATTCAGGTGGACAACGTAAAATTTGGTATTTTTTATAAATTGCAATATGAATCTTTTTACTACCGTACAAAGTCACTAAAACAATCATGTGACTATAGTCAGTATTTGTTCTTCAAATTATATTCCTTTGAAATCTTTAGCTCAGTATTTTTTGTTCCAAGGGGCTAGAAGTGGGAGGTAGAGATGGGAAGGGCCAAAGTTAAGGTTAAATTTCATAGCAATAGTTAACCACAATTTATAGTTTTCCAAGGAATTTCACACCAATTATTTGTTACGGTATTTTACAAATTCAGGCCCGGAGCCATGTTCTGGCTCCCTGTCCAGTGCTTCTGCTTCCTGCACTGCCAAGTCATTCATTTGGGCACTTGGGGCTTTGGGGGCAAATGGAATGCAACTCCCTGTGTGAAAAATAAAAAAGTTCCAATAGACATTCAAGGCCCTTCTTCATTGAGGCAATTTATTCCATTTGTGTTGGAAATGACTGTTAAAAGAAAATTTGGTATTTTCCCACAAAGCTTGTCCCCTGCATTTATCAACAGGGTTTTCATGACCCAATGCTTACACACTCACCCTTCGGAAGCTATTATGTGCTTGACAATAGGGTGAAAACTTTTATCTTTTTTCCTCACTTTAACTCTAAGCACTGAGGTTTCCCATTTGCCCTAGAGCAAACAAATCTTTTTGTTATACCTGTTTCCCAGAGGTTGGAGCACTTTTTTCCCTTTCTCCAACCAATACAGTTCTCTTTTCAAAACGCTTCACCTTCTTATCAATTTTTACCTGCAGATGACAAATTAAATTGTGTTTCCAAACTTGGCCAAACCTTCTGTCCAAAACCCATTGCTTTTTCCTTGCTTCCACCCACCCCTGAACCAGGAAAAAAAAAATCATGCATGCATTTTTCTAAATTGCTATTTTTTTTGCTTTCTAAACTGGCTTATTTTAACACAAATGTGGTGAAATTGCGAGGGAGACACGGTAGGGTGTATTTCCACTGGGTAGGTTTTCCTCTATTCAAGGCCTGGGGCTGACAGAAGCCTACTCAGACAATGGCGGTCAGGCTGCTGCTGAGCATTACCCAGCAGGACACCTTCTTCTTCTGTGCAAAAGACAGAGGTAACAGGAAATACCAAAGCCTCACGTTGAGTCAACAGAAGTGTAATGACTCCCCATTCACAGCTCCTTGTGGGTTTTGCAGGTGAGAGGAAAGAAAAGGGCAAAAGTGGAGGAATAAGAAAGAGGACGGTGAGAGAGGTGTTTGCAAGGAGAAATATAAAACTATGAAAGAAAAATTGAAATGGATTTTATTGAAAAATATTAATATGTTTATACCATGATATAAATTGTTGTAGTAAATATTTTAACATGTAAAATATAAAAACACTTAGCCATTTTATTATTGTAAAATTGGTCATTAAAAACTTCACATGCAGAAGTCTCCAGCTTATGATGGTTCAACCTAATTTTCACCTGTACGCTGGTGCAGAAGTAATATGCAGTCAGTAAAAACCATACTTTGAAATTTGAATTTTGCTCTTTCCCCAGGCCAGTGATATGCTGGCCATGGGCTGCTGATGCTGGGGGGCAGCGGCAGCTGCAGCTCTGCTGGCCACGCCATCCTGAGGACGAGCAACTCTGCAGCTCGCGCTGCGTGGCCAGCATTTTTTTGGATGTTGTGTTTTGTGTCTACACAACCCACTTTATCTACAAAATGCCCATCTGTCTCTGATACATTTTGTTATAAAAAAGGCTTTGTGTTAAGTGATTTTGCCCAACTGGCAGCTAGTGTAAGTGTTCTGAGCACACTGTAGGTAGACTAGGCTGTGATGTTTGGTGACTTAGGTTAAGTAAATGCCTTTTTGAACAACTATATTTTCAACTGATGATGGGTTTATTTATACAGCGGGTTACCCTACCATAAGTTTAGGAAGATCTGTAGTAGCGAAGGATTTAAAGTAAAAGCACAGGTCAGAGTCCCCCTCCCCCATAGAACCCTCCTCACACTTCCAAAGTCCATCAATGCTAACAGCTACTTGTGTATTCTTTCAGATTTATTCCCTGCTTATATCAACATAGATTTCCACATGCACAAATGTGATCATACTATACACATCGGTCCCTTTTTTTTTAAGGTTAACACTAACTCTCTGAAGTTTTTCCATTTCTACTCACAGTAGAAATTCTTTTTTCTAAAAAATTCATTCATTCTTTTTTAAAAAAAGAATGCTTCATTCTTTTTTAAAAAAAAAAAAAAAGATTGATTTATTTATGCACACAAAAGCTGGGCCAAGAGGTGTGGGGGTGGTGAGAGGGTTCACCAGAGACAGAGCGGGGAGCAGAACAGGCGGATTGACTGAAGTACACTGCTGAGGGGCACAACGGGCGAGGCAGGAGAGGTCTGCTGCACCATGTGGGAAGCTCCCTGGCTGGGGATTGAACTCGAACTTGTGCTGCAGTGGCTGTGGATATAGCTTCATAGTGCTGAGACTTAACCCCGTGCGCCATCAGGGAGGCCTTGCTTAATTCTTCTTTTTTAAAAAAAAAATATGTATTTTTTTATTGTTATTTATATCTTTTACATTTTGTATTCCCCTTGGGTAACCCACCACCAATTCACCTGTGATCCTTCTCCATGCTTAATTCTTCTTAATGAACGCATGCATCCCCTTGTACGGATGCCCGTGGTGCATGGAGTCCACTTCTTGTTGAAGGACATTTAAATAATATGGAAAGTCTAGCACAACACTAAGCAACAGAAACACAAATGGGAATCACCCGAAGAATTTTTAATTTTCCAGTAGTGGTCACATTTCCCCCTACAGATTCAAAACTCCCCCTGTATTCCATTCTAAATGCCCATATATACATAAGTTTTTTCATCCCTGTTTCATTTTATTCACCAGTCTGTCAGTTTCTGCACCAGTATCCCTCATTTCCAGTAGCCGTGTTTAAAAGGTCAAAAGAAATTGATGAAATTCATTTTAATACTCTAGCTCATTGAATACACTATATTGAAAATATTTCAATGTGAAATCATTATTAAAAGTCATTGAGACATTTTACATTCTGTGTTTCATAAGAAGTCTATAAAATCCAGTTTGCATTTGACACTTACGGCACCTTTCAGTTTAGACCGGCCAATTTTAAGTGCTCACGAGCCACACATGTGGCTAGAGGCAGCTGGATTGGACAGCAGATGGCTGGCAGGCACAGGTCCAAGATGTCACCTGAGCTTTGTGTCTCCATGGTGGATAAGAATGAATTAAAAGGGCAAAAGCTGAGGTCAAAAACTTCAATTTTACCATTGAGGGCAACTCTCAGAGTCTCTCAGCCTTGGTGTGTGGACCTCAATCAATTGAACACTTGCTGATCCGGTGGAGGCCAGAGCAGCCGACCCAAGTACAAAAGGCCCTAGTCTGCTACACCTCTCCCGTGGGCTGGAGCTCTGCTGGCAACAGAGATCAGGACAGGGCCCTGGGTGGTCAAGGGGTGATTATCTGGGACTGGTCACAGGTTCCCCTTTCTCTGCCCCCAGAGGTGCCTCTGTTGATTTTCTCATTGTAGTTCTCTTTGTACTCAAGACCCAATGAATGTCTCAGTTTTATTTTTTTTTGTTTTTTTTTTCGAAAGTATAGTGGTGTGGAAATGGATGCTGAAGAAAGCCCTGACACTGGGGTTGGGGAGGGTGTGGTGGGAGGAACCCACACTGTGGCTTACTCAACTGTGAGATCTTAACTCAGAGCCGCGCGGTGGTCCCTGGTAGCAGTGGTGCCAGCCATGGCAGCGCAGCCAGGAGCCTGGAGTGGTGAGTGTGGGCGAGCGCACGTTGCAGGGGACTCGCACAGGGGCTTGAGGATGGGGGCTGGCAGCGCAGGAGGAGGCAGGTGGCTGGGGAGTACCAGGGATGGGGAAACCAGCTTCGGCCTGGACTGAGCCAGGCCGGGTCTGGGGAGCATTTGGACTCCGCAGCAGGCTTCAGGCCTGGGTCCCTGGCTTGGCAGGAAGCTGAGAAATGTGATTATCCCCACAGAGCAGCATGCTCTCCCTGGGCAAAAGTGATGGCCCCGTGCCCACTGCCTGACTGATTTCCAAACTGGCCCTACCCCCAGTAGCCAGGCACAGAAACCAAGCCCACAGCAGTGAGCTGGGCCAGTGGTTCAGAGCAGGTTCAGATGCAGGAGAAAGGAATTTCTTCCCTGTGGCAGCGGGAAGGAGCTCCTCTTCCCTGGCCCCGCCCGCAGCATTTCCTGTGGCCTTGCAGCCTGGTGTAAGGGTGGAGCTTCTGTTCCTCTTTCATTCCTTCCCGCTACTGCTATCACACTCCTGAGGCACCAGGCAACAAGCCAGCTGCTTTCTGTCTGGTGACACAAGCTGGAGTCTCTCAGCAAGTTAGGCCAGAGGATCAGAAGTAGGAAGACACAGCAAGTCAAAATGCCTTTTGCGCATGGTGGTCTTGTGGTGGTTTCACCCCAGCTAGTCTGCTTCAGTACCCTCCCCAACTGGCCAAGGGGTGGAAGCCCTGCGTATTAAGACTCTTTCCTGAATGTTGGGAGCTCAGCACCTAGTGCAGAGCCTGACACATATATGAGAGCCCAGTAGAGCTCTCTTGGATGGATGGTTGGACCGATGGGTGGGTGAGTGGGTGGATGGATGGATGGATGGATGGATGGATGGATGGAAGGAAGGAAGGAAGGAAGGAAAGATGGACATGTTCTGATATTCTTTTTGCTGTACCACTTGCTCCCAGAGGCCTAAAACTAAAATTCATCACACCATCACCTTTGTACCTTCTATTCTGGGACCCGGGCACTAATCTCCACTAAGAAAAGGTGATGAAGACAACCAACCTGGGGGTTCCTGAGGGTAGGAAGCCTTGCTTCTCCTCATATTATTGTTTTTAGGGCCCTCCAGGCTGAATCATCCTACCTGGAAAATCCAGAGCATGGGGCTTGGTTCAAATCTCAATCCTGCTATTTCTTATCTCTGTAACCTTCCTTTGTCAAAAATCATTTCACCTTTCCAAGATTTAATGCTATGCTCTGTAAAATGTAGCTAAAAATACCTCCCTGGGATTACAATAAGGAATGAATGAGCAAGCAGATTAGGGTGAACCCTCAGAAATTGCCCCCAAATACTTACATAGCAGCAATTTTGTGTGTGGCTCAATCTAAGATATAAAGTACTGTAAAAAGTATGAAGCACTGCAATAAATAGCCCTATCTAAGTGTTTGTTGTTCTTAAGAGATACAGTTTGAAATTGAGAATGTTATTTTTACAACGTGACTAATCCCTTTCATCAGAATACAGGTCAGACTGGCAGCAGCTGCTCTTCCTCCACCAATCATGGGCTGTGGGCATTTCCCGGAGCAATTTGGCCTGGAAAATGGAGGCTCAGTATAGACCGGTTCATGGAAAGCAAAGGAGATGAGAAGCAGTATGATTTGGGGCTTCTCCTATCCCCAAATAATTTACCACAAAAGCACAGTAGGACCATCTCCTGACCTGGGTGGGAGTGGTTCCTCCCCTGCTCAAGTCCCAAAGCAGACAGCCCAGGACAGCCCTTCCTTCCCAGGGATACGAGCGTCCCAAGGCCACCAGGCACTTGGAAGACACTGGACGCAGCTGCCTACCATCTTTTCCTTCTCTGGCGGCAGTTGTCAAGAGCAGGTAGTTCCTCTGAACCTAACAAAGCCCCAGGCCTGACAAAGTTCTAGTTAGGAGCAGACAGCTGCAGTGGCCACAGTGGCGTGCCCTTTTTGCCATCCTCTGTATCTACGACTCAATCCCAATCTAGCTGCAAATGTTACTGGGACTTTCAGGCCTGAGGGCAACAGGAAAAGTCAAGAGGTTAATGTCAAAAGGTTAACTCATCAATTGCCCATGCTCCCGAATCGGCACTTTGGGCCAACAAGGTCCACTGAGGCACGAGGCAGACAGAATGCCTGCTCAGTGTTCTCACAGAGGGCATTTTTAAAGAAAAGATTAATTTATTTATGCATACAAGCTGGGGTGTAGGCCAGAGGTGTGGGGTGTGTGTGTGACAGGATTCACCAGAGACAGAGTGGAGAGTAGAACAGGCAGATTGACTGAAATACACTGCTGAGGGGAGCAGTGGGCGAGACAGGAGAGGTCTGCCGCGCCATGTGGGAAGCTCCCTGGCCCGGGATCACTCCTGCTGCAGTGGCTGCCAGTAGCTTCATAGTGCTGAGACTTAACCCCTTGTGCCATCAGGGAGGCCTCACACAGAGGGCATTTTGAGTAGGAGGATCCACTGCACAAGACTGCCCCGCACATGGCAGGACATTTAGCATACGGGGAGGGCGTGCCCTGTAAGCCTGAGAGCTTGCTGATTCCCAGGTTCCAAGGCTCAGGAGAAGGGCCTGGGCAGAGTGGTGACGTCCCCACACTTCTAATGGCATTTTGAAGGTGACTTCTTCGACTGAGGCCCTGTCACTGTGCATAGGCCCAACAACCGTGAGCTACCCCGTGAGGCTGCTGTCTCGGTAACCTTGGCCTGGCCGATGGGGACACGTAAAGTCACTCACACAGGGCCGGGGACCCAAGGAGAGGAAGGTCAGGGAAGTCACCCGCCAGGAGCTTCCCCTGGCAGGCAGTGGTCACTCTGCCCTAGGACCCAAGTCCTGGCCAGAAGAGTGGCTGGCAAGCCAGAGAGGCCACAGTGCCCGAGTGCCAGCTGCCCATCACCAGCCAGGAAAGGAGCAGGATGCGTGAAATGTGTTCGGGACCCGGGACTCTCCCGTTTGTGTGACTGTGGATTGTCCATAGCACAGAGGTGCTTGACCAGGAGACTGTGTACTAAGAGGAGGAAAAATGACAAGTTTATTTTCATTAACCTCCAGGTGAAGTTTAGACTTTCCCTTCGCTGTGAACGAAGGTAGCAGCGTGCGGTGGTATTAGCAGTATCACGTTGTCTCCTGTAGGAACCACAGAGATTGTTGTCTCATTACCGTTGCTTCAGAGATCTCGAAATAATGTTACACTCACAACTACGCCCAAAGCATGGTTCTTACTGGATCTTGTTATTCCATGTGCTAATGAAACATATTACTATATCACAAACTTAAAAACATGTATATGTATTGATACCTGTCTTTAAATATAACTGGTTCCCTTTGTAATCACATGTATCTTATTATATCCTTGTAAAAAAACATTCCCAGAAGGGGTCCATAGGTGTCTTCAGACTCCCCAAAGGAGTCAAAGTCATACCTCTATTAAGAACTCCTGGGGTAGCAGGTTGGGAGCAAATCAGGCTGATGGGATCAACATGGGGGGCCTTGGGTTCAAGGACAGGCAGTGTGGACGTGTGCCCTGTGGCCACTGAGGGGAGGCCTGCGCAGGAGGCCACCCAAGATGATGCTGAGGCTTCTAGCCTGGCATTCCAGAGATGGCGGTGGCATCAATAGAAATAGAGAACTCTGGAGAAGAAGCTGTTTTGGGTGTAGGTGAGGGTTCTCTTTTAAATATATTAAATTTGGTACTAAAAAATGGACATCCAAGTGAAATTGTCCACCTGGTTCTGGGAAACACAAGTGGGAAGACCGGGAAAGAGACCGTGGCACCAGGAAAGATTTGGGGGGTCATCCTTCTAGATGGTCGTGGAAATAGTTGGAGTAAATTGGTTGGTCATCAAGGGAGGAAGGTCAGTGAGAGCAGAGATGTCTAGGCCAGGGGTCACTGGAGGCGCTCTTCTCCAAGAAAGATTCTGAGATTTGCACGCGGGAGGTTTGCTGGGGCTGGCTTCTAGAACAGCCGCTGCGAGGGAGTAAGAGAAGCAGAGTTCAAGTGCCATAAAGTCATACCAGAAGCCTCAACCCATCTCGCATGGTGAACTCTGAGATGAGATGGCCCTTTGGATGGTCCCAACTGAGGCCAGGTGCCTGGGCCTTTCTCCCTTCCCCCACCTCTCCTGCCTCTCATCTGTCACCTAGTCTTTGGATACAGGCTGCCCCCAGGGAAAGGGGGTTACCTTGGAGGGGACTCAAGAGTGAGCCATCAGCCCACATCTCTGACAGCTGGGAGGACTACCTCAATCCTGAGTGGAGGATGTGGCAGCTTAAGCCCGATAGTCCACTTCTGCAGGAGGCAATTGGCAGCTCCCCTGGCAGGCCTCTCCAACAGGTCCCGGCCTGAGGCCCATAGCCCATTATAGGAGCTCCAGACACATGGAGACAAGGGCCTCAAAGGAATTTGAGTCCTAATAGCTGCATTCAGAGTCCTCAGTATCTTTTCCAACCTTGCCCATTTGGGGTTAAGCGGGTGGAAGGGGGGGGTGTGCAAGCTAGTGGGATGGGGAACTGAGCTGTTGTCATCCTCTAAAGTTTTTTTTTAAGCGGTTACCAAACTAAACAAACCAACTGCTGCAGAAACAGCCTCTGTGGCTTCTGGGTCCCTCCCTTCCTTCTAGGGCAACCCACATCTCAAAGAGGGGATGTCACCACATTTGAGGTTAGAGCCCAGCTCATAAGACTTGAGGGATGCCCAAGAAATGATACCATTAGAGTCACCAAGTAAAAGGATGTGGCACTTCATTTTGAAAGAGAAATGTGAAAACTGACTTTTGATTTTGACTTTTATACCCTTACTCCAAAAACAGAAGGGGAGGGGCAAGCAGATATAGTTACCTTACTGATTAGGCATAAACTTGCCCTGAGTAGAAATTTAGAGTAGTTGTGAGAAACTTGAATGTAGAAAAATTCATTCATTGATGTATTCACTTTCTTGCCACACACACACACACACACCACACACACAAAGTTCTGAGTCTGCAAAATGATAGACCAAAAGACAAAGTGTGGTCTGAAGGCCAGTTTTTCTTGCTTTTGTTGTTGCTTTTTAAAAAGTAATTTAAGTTCGTTGCCAATTCACTCTTTAAAAAAATCCTAAAATCAGACCACATTGAACACATCAGTAGAAACTGAGGAGTGCTGCCTCCTAGTGGGGGGGCACGGGGCTCCCCAATTCACCTCAGGCCCCATTCAGCAGGCTTCTCTCTTTAACCTATGCCCTGTTACGTGCACTGGACTCAGCCAAGCTGGATGCCTGGTGGACTGTGTTTTGGCTCTGTTCACAGGACTGTCTCCTCTGCCCTCCTTTGTTCCCCACTTAGTGTGGGACTCGGACCCACTGCCGGAGACATTGTAGACCCTTGTGTGCCAACAGACAGAGAAGAGAGTCCCGTGGGGCCTTGGAGGCAGGAGCCAAATGTGGTCAAGAGAAGTTTGGAAAACTTTGCAGAGAGTCTAGAACCGGGAGAGTACTACTAGGTGGAAAAGAGGGCAGGGCTGAGGAAAGACACATGCCAGCACAAGGGAATAACAGGTGCTGGAGAAGAGCATTTCTAAAGGAAGAGACAGAGGTCAGATCAGCGAGGCCTTGTCTGTCAGGCTGAGGAACTGGCATTCGTCCTGGAGACTTTGAGGCAGAGCTAATCAGACTTGTGTGGCTAGAAAATGACTCTGGTGGCCCCATGGAAGTTGAACTGTTAGAGCAAGATCCCAGGCAGGGAGACCTGGGAGAGGGTTCTTGTAATTGCTTATGTGATAAGCAATGGGACTTCTTTTTTTTTTAATGAACCAATGAAGTTTATTTCAATTTATACTTCTATTGTTACATGAGCCACAGGCTTTGATTTCGGGAGGTTCCGATGAGTAGAGGAAGGAAAGGATTTGAGAGGGGCTTAAGAGGTCAGATTGACAGGTCCTGGCGATTCCTCAAAGGGAGAGGGGGCAACCTCACACCGTGCACACCAGCAACTCTGCGATCCTGGCCACCAGCAACTCTGCGATCCCGGCCACGGCCACAGCTGTCCTTTGTCCAGGGTTCTGTGACACCTGCAGCCCTTGCCCATCCATGAATGCACTCTAATATCAGAGCCAAAGACAGTCAAGCTACTGTCTGTCCATAAAGAAACTGGCTGCTCGAGGAGCTCCCTAGCTTCCCTCTTGAAACCCCGGCTCGGCGCACCCATCCCAACCTCGCTGTGAAGGCAGCAAGGCTTTGGACAGTGTACTCTATGCCCCGGCCTGAGGGCTTTTCCCACAAACTCACCCCCTGATCCATCAAACTGTCCAAGAGGGAGACACAGTGGTCGTCCCCACCTTGTTTATAGTTTTGCTTTCCAGCATTTCAGCTATCCAAAGTCAACTGTGGGCCAGAAATATTATGTGCAATAAGATATTTTGAGGGAGGGCACACTCACATAATTTTTAGTACAGTGTATTGTTATCATAGTTCTATTTTATTGTTATTGTTAATCTCTCACTATGCCTAATCATAAATTAAACTTCATCATAGGATAAGAGAAATGTGTAAGACAAAATGTAGTATTGATAGGGCTTGGCACTATCCACAGTTTCAGGCATCCATGGGGGTCTTAGAACGTCCCCCCTGAATGTAAAGGTACTGCTGAATTACTCTTACACCTTTTTACAGGTGAGGACACTGAGGCTTGTCTAGGTGATGTCTGACCCCGACTCCCCCAGGGCCAGAAAGCTAATAAGCAACAGAGAAAAGATTTGACCCCTCGGGTGTGCTCTGAGGCTGCATTCTGCTGCCCACGCAGGTGGGAAGGGTGGGTGGCCAGCATGGGGGTCTTTTATAGACTGGCCTGAACTGAGTGCACCAGGCTAGCTGCGCGTGCAAGCCCACCCTGCTCCAGTGAGCACCCAAACTGAAGCCCAGCGGGCACTAGCTGTGCTTTCAGGTTCCAGGAACTTGGAGAGATGCAGGCCTGCTGGGGAAGAGACGGACAGAGACCCCAGACCAACACTTGCAGGCGATGAAAGAGAATGGTTTGGTCACACCGCACTCTGCCTCCCCCCCAAATCACATACTTCCAGTAGCATTCTGTGGCGCTGGCATTCAAACCCAAATTCCTGAATGTTGCCTGCGAGGTCCTGAAGTAACCTGGCTCACCATGTTCCTCTTTATTGTCTACCCTCCGGGGTCTATTGGCTCCTTATAGCCATTCTTTCCCATCGCAGGGCTTTTGCATTTGCCATTTCCCCTACCAGCCATGCTTCCGGGCCTTCGCTGTGAAGCCCACGAGGGCAGGGACTGTTCGTGTTCCGATGCCTGCTGCACCCCCCCCCCCCCGATGCCTTTGTGCACGCTACACAGAAAGGGCACAGTAAACACCTGTTGAACGAACTAATTTTGGGGGCACCTATTGATGAGTTAGGTGTAATTATTATCTTTATTTTGCAGATGAGGAAAATGAGGCAGAGACTAATAAGTGGCTTGCCCAACATCATGGGCTTAAGGAGAGAACTGGGGTTTGACTTCTGACTTACATTGGCTCCCAGATGTGTATTCAAGTAGTCTCTTAATTGAGAAAGTCCAAGGCTCTGTCCTTCCATGCGCTTTTCCGGGGAAGGAATTGAGGCAATTCTGGTGGCCTCTCAGATGGGGCTAACTACTCTGTTGTCCCACCTTTTCATTCTTGTTTATTAAAAACTCCAGATTTAGAGAAGTACCTCAGGAAGCAAAACCAAGTTCTGGCTCAGTAAGAGAGTTGCCCTACCCTAGTGGCAGATGCAACTGAAGCCCACGGGAGGGAACATTCATAAGGGATGTAGAGAAGAGAAAGGCCAAACCCCTCTCCCTTCCCCCTCCCCCCTCCCTCCGCCCTAAGTCTTGCTTCTCAGGCTTGTGGTTTGAGGGGCAGCAGCAATAGCAGCATCTGGAGGCTGGTTAGGGACACAGAATCTCAGCTCACACCCCTCCCCTCCTACAGGTTAGAACCTGCATTTCAATAATACCCCCAGGGAATTTGGGGATTCAGGCACAAAGGCTTTGAGAAACAGGGGCCTAGAGGGTAGCCTCTGACTGGACTTCCCCTGAGGGCAGGGCTGTGTCTTGTTACAGCCCTAGGGCCATTGCACAGTGCCAGGTGCCTAACAGGTTCTCGGTAATGTTCGTTCGATGAGCAATTTCCTGAAGGAATCTGGCCCCTCTAGCCACTGGAGGCACCGGTAGAATCATTTCCTGGACTCTTGTGCGGCCTTGTCCCCTCTTGTTACCCAGTCGTGGTCTCACTACCCAGTGTGCATGGAAACTCAGACTGTGATATCAGGTGTTGAGAAAAGAAAAAAAGCTTTATCCAGTTGGCAAAGGGGTAGGCGATAAATTCAAATGTAACACCCCACCCCACCCCCCGTTAAGGAAGGGAATGAGGGGCCTCCCTGATGGTCTAGGGGTTAAGTCTCAGCGCTATCACCCCTACGGCCAGAGATCTTACCCACATGGTGCAGCAGACCTCTCCTGTCTCGCTGGCTGCTCCCCTCAGCAGTGTATTTCAGTCAATCTCCCTATTCTGCTCCCCACTCTGTCTCTGGTGAATCTCTCACCACTCCACAACCCTGGCCTACACCCCAGTTCTTCTATGCAAAAAAAGAGAATCAATCGGTCAAAAAAAAAAAAAAGAAAAAGAAAAAGGGAACAGGCTTTAAGGATCCAGGCTGAGAACAAAGGAGTTAAAGTTCCTTGACTGAAAAGGAAGTTTAGGGTAAAGAAATGTGAACATGGCTGAAGGTCGATGACTAGTTTACAGGGCAGCTCAAACATGAAGTATGAAGAGGTTTTTCTTCAGATAACTAGAGTTGTGTATTTCTGTTGGTGAGCCTCTAGATAAATCCCCTCCTTTTTGTTTGTGTTTCCCAACTCCAACCCGCCTGGCCTTGGAGCTCAGCTCAAGGTTAGTTGATAAGCCTCCAGGCTCTGCTGTACCTGTAAAAGCAGGTCTCAGAGAAAAGTTTAAAGTCTTTTCTTTTTGTTCTCTCAGGGTCAGAGGCCAACTTACCTCAATTACACTGTCAACCACTCCTGCAAGCTGTCCAAAACAGAGGCCCAGCCCTGGCTCCCCCTCCTGACCTGTGGTCCCTGGAGAGAGACCTAGCAATAAGGGGTTGGTCCACCTAGGCCTTAGACTTTGGCCAAGATTCTGAATAGGGTTGTCCCCTCCCTGTTTCCTCTGTTCTCCCAGCCCAAAAACCCCAAGGAGGAACTTCTGAGGTGCTCACACAATGCTCTCTGCACTGAGGGCACGATCTCCTTAGCACACTTGGCCACCACCATCCCTGTGCCTTTTCTCAAATGGCCCCCTGGAAACCCCAGTCTCTTCCAAGGTACAGAAGGTGTTGCCAGGTGCTGGCTACCAAGCCATTGCTGAGTGTGGAACCAAAATAAACCCCCGTTGATATGGAAACGGGTCGAATTATTTTAAGAAAAAAATTGCTCCTTTATTAAGTCATGTTGTTATGGCAACCAGGATTAGGAAAGTAACTTGGCCAAGGAGGTTATGTGCAGTGTTTTGGGACTGAGAGTTTTCAGAATAATGAAAAACAATTGGTAAGCACACCTCCCCATGCCCGGGCTCTGCTTATAGACAGGAAATGAGGGCCAACTGAGGGTCGACCCGTCCCAACCAGGTGGGCTTGTGCACCGTGGCTGGGGGCCCTGCTCTTGGGGGAACTGCCCGTGGCAATTCGGGCTGAGGTCATAAAGGCTATGTGGGAAAGGAAGCTAAGTTGGAAGAGGACGTCCTGAACAGAGGTCCAGCACTGTCTGGTATGCAAGTGGGCCCTCCGCTCAGCTGCAGTTTGAGTGCCCAACTTCCTGGAATTGGAGGAAGGTGGGAGGGTTGAAGAAAAACAACAATAGCTACTCTTGACTGGGTCTTTACTGGGTGCCAGAAGTAAGTCCTTGACACACTCACATTCAACCCCTGCAACAACTCTGCAAGGCATTATTACTAGGGAGACTGAGTCTTAGGTCAGTGGAGTGACTTACTCGAGGTCACACAGCAAGTGAGGAGCGGGGGTTGGAATTTTAAGCTCCACATGTGGCCTCTGCTGCAAAGTCAAGGGGCTCTCAAGCTGAAACATGAACCAGGCCAGTATCTCATGCCCACATTGTTCATTCAGTTCAAAATCCTGTTTTTGAGCCCCTACTCTGTGCAGGCCCTGAGGAGAACCCAGACTTATTTATTACACCTGATTTTTGTTCTCAAGAAGTCCAAGGAGTAGTGGGGAGAAACCTTGCACCGAGGTGGATGAGAATACAGGCCGACCCTGGCAAGATGTGGGCAGGGTGAGTGGCCAAGCTGCCCTCCTCAGAGGACCCCTGCTCTCCTTTGCAGTTCCCCTCTTCCTTTCAGATATTCCAGGGCTTCTCAGACTCAAGGAACACTGGCCTTGCAGTGGGAAGCACAGAGGTTGAGACCCTCAAGACAACAGAGGAAAGGAATGGGAAGGGAGCCCCAGAACCCCCAGAGTTAGGAAGGGAGGGAAGTACGAAGGGCCACGACCAGTTTTCTACTTCCTACCCCAGAAATCTGGAGCATGAGCTGTGAACCTTGTCCGTTGCAGAGTTCGGGAGGCTGCTGTGAGGCGGCATGGGTCCACGAGAAAAAGCAAGCCCCATCCCAATAAGACAGGCCACTGTGCACTTAGTTCTAGGCTTTTTTTCCCCAATGCATAGCAAAATCTGTTGCTTCCTTTAAAGTGTCAGTATTAAATGAACAGCACAGAAACCCTTGGCCTCCTTCCTCTCTAGCCTCCAATAGGCTACTGTGGTGAGATTAGCACCGGCCTGTTTTTGCAAACTTGCTTGGTGTTATACAGCTGTCAGCATGGGCTGAGGCCCAGCTGAAGGACAAAGGCCTCAGAAACAGTCCCTCATACATCCTAAGACAAAGGCCAGAACCCAGCAGGGTGCCCCCTCACCCCAGCAAACCTCAGGCAGTGCTCACCTCTGGGCACAAAGGAGATCCAGTCCATCTGCACTCAGGAGACGCAATAAGGACACACATATACACCAGGACTTGCGTGCAATGTTAAGTAGGGAAGTAAACTTCATCATCAATTGAACCTCTTCATTCTCATTTAATCCTCACTATAAGGTAGGTGCTATTTCCCCCATTTTACAGAAGATAAAGTGGGGGCTCTCCGAGGAGTCATGACATGCCCCTGCTCCCACAGCTGGGAAGCCACAGACCTGGATTAAAAACCACAGGGGTTCTCAACCCTCACTGCTTACCGAGCAGTAAGAACCACCCAGAAAACTACCTTATGACTCTGTCCACTGCCTCAGCAGCCCCATGCACGCTTTCCATTTACCGTGGTGTTAGCAAAGGCACTCCCCTTTGGAATTTCTGGGGATGTGTGATTAGGAAACCGTATCTGTTCTGCAGGCTGAGCTGGAAAATTAACTGTCAGAGAAACCCTAACTTAAATGTGGGGCTATTGTTTCCTAGCTGTGTGGCCTGGGCAATCTACAGAGACTCTCAGTCTCTTATTAAATGAAACTTTGTTGTAGGAATTAGAAATACTGTATGTATAGGACTTGTCTACTGCTTAAGGTATAACAGGGGCTCTATAAAGATTGTTTTTCTTTTTTAAGAATCATCTGGAGAATTTTTAGAAACAGCCTTTGTTGGACTAATAAGAGAAGGGCCCAGAGATTAGTATTTTTAAGCCTCCCCCGACCCCGCGCTGGTTCTAAGGTATAGGCTGGGTTGAGAAACCTGACCCCGCTCAAGGTCACAACCATCCTGGTGGGCCCCATTTGAGAAGAAAGGCAGGCATGCTTGTGGAGGAATTGGGAATTGGTGTCGTGCACTCAAGCATGTGATGGGTGTCCCCTGGTACCTCCCCAGATCAGGCTGTGGGAGTCCTGATGCCCCCAGCCCCTCTCCTCAAGGATTCCCAACCAGTGGACAAGACAGAAGTCACAGGCAACCATCTCCCAGCGCATCCAGGGCTGAAGCTGGGGAACAGGGCCTAGGATCGGGGAGCAGCTGGCGACAGGTTATCAGCGCTATTGGTTCGGTGAAAGAGCTGCAGCGATGGTTCCAACATAGCATTTGTGGGGAAGCATTTGTCCAGCATAGCAGTGGTAGGGAAGGCCGCATTGACCCTCCACACACCTCAGTCCCTCTCAGAGCCAGGAGTAGATATTTGCAAAGACAGTTGGCTGAAGTGAGACTCATTTATTCATTCAACATGCATTTACTGAGCCCCTACCATGTGCCAGGTACTGTGGACATGCTGGTGACCATGACAGACAGAAAGTTTACTTTCTAGTGTAGGGCAAATAGGCAGTAGGCAATGAAATCAATAAGCCAGAAAAGTTTCAGATGGTGGTACGTGCCCTGAAGAAAAGGAGGCAGAGTGATATGGCCAGGGTGACTAGGATCTGGGCACCATACCTGAGGAGGTGACATTTGAGCAGAGATCCAAATGAGAAGGAAGAAGACCATATAACTATCTGATGGAAGAGTGTTCTACGCAGAGGGAACCCCTGGTGCAAAGGTCATGAAGTGGGAATGGCCCCGGTATGTTTAAGCAGCAAAAAGGTCCCGGTGATGGAGGTGTGCAGGCAAGGGGGGATGGTGCAGGCAATGAGGACAGAGAAAGGGCCAGAGGTCAGATCATGATAAGGATTTTGCTTTTTAGTCTAGTGTGTAGAGAAGCAGTGGGAAGCAACAAGATGTACTCGGGAGCAACAGGATGTGATTTATTTTTTTCTTTAGTAACAGCTTTAATTGACATATAATTCACATGCCACACAATTCATCCATTTATATTCCCAGATCTGTGCAACCATCACAACTATCTAACTCCAGAAAGTTTGCATTATTCCAAAAAGAAAACCCTTTACCCCTAAGCAGTCACTTCCCACTTCCGTTAACCCCCACTCCTTAATCACTGGTAACCACTAATCTACTTTCTGTCCAATGGATTTGCCTATTCTGGACCTATGCATGCAATGAGTAGCCTTTTGTGACTACAGTACAGCCGGTCTTCGAAAGACATAATTTCATTCAGTGTCATTTCGCTATAACATTGATGGAGGGAAAAACTGATTCCCAGCGGGGCATTGAATGTGTGAAGTTTGCACTGCTCTCCTTATGTCAGCGTGGGTTTTCTCTCGGTGCCCCAGTTTCCTCCCACATCCCAAAGATAGGCACATTAGGTTCATTGGTGTGTCTAAATTGACCAGTCTGAGTGGACGCAAGTGCGCGTGCATATGTGCACGTGTGTGTGCGCGCACACACCCTGTGATGAAAAGGTAACTTGTTTGGGGTTGGCTCCTGCCTCGCACTCTGAGTTGCAAGGATAGCCTCCAGCCACCCACTACCCTAAACTGAAAGAAACAGGTTGAAAAAATGAATGAATGAATGAATGAATGAATGAATGAATGATTGCAAATTATTGCCTAGTATTAGAAGTATTTTGTGGTGGTCACTTGCAAGCTTGGTGTTGTTTTTGTGGCCAAAAATATGCAACAGGAACTTAACTTTTGTTTATATCAATAAAACTATGGCAAAATAGGTTTCATTGTTTCCTATAAAGTCGGAAAAGTTTTCAAGGTTAGAATGCTTTCAAGTTTCATCCATAATATAGTGTTGTGTCGTAACTTCATTCCCTTTTATTGCCAGATAATGTTCCATTGTATGTACACACCACATTTTGCTTGTCGATGCATCTGTTGATGGACATTTGGGTTGTTTCCACCTACTGGCTATTAGGCATGATGCTGCTATAAATTTTTGCATGGACATATGTCTTCAATTTTCTTGGATTGATAACTGCAAGTAGAATTGCTGGATCACATGGTAACTCTACGTTTAAACTCAGGGTTTAATCATTTGAGGAACTGCCACCCGCCTTCCATAGGGGCTGCACCATTGTACATTTCCCCAACAGTTCCAACCCCCCCACATCCTCGCCAATACTTGCTATTATCTCACTACCACTTGTGATTATCCCATTCTAGCCGTCCTAGTGGGTGTGAATGGGATCTCACTGTGGTTTTGGTTTGCATTTCTCTAATGACTAAAGATATCAAGCATCTTTTTATGCACTTGGTGGCCATTTGTGTATGTTCCTCGGAGGAATGTCTATTCATATCCTTTGCCTATTTTTGAATTGGGTTATTTGTCCTTTTCTGATTGAGTTATATGAGTTCTTTATATACTCTAGGTACAAGTTCCTTAGCAGGCAGGTACGTGATTGGCAAATATTTTATTCAGTTCTGTGGGCTTTTTTAAAATGGAGTCAACATTTTAGTGTATTTCTTTGTAGATTGTTGCTCCACATCTGACAAAAGTTATGGGTTTCAGGAGAATGGGTTTGTGCATCTCCCTGTGCCAAGAAACTTGTGTCCGGGATGTGGACAGTCATTTCACCTTCTTGATGGTGAAACTTTGTGCTTTGAAGAACAAAAGTTTTGTTAATTTTAATGAACTCCAATTTATCTATTTCTTTCTTTTGTTGCTCATGCCTTTGGTGTCCTATCTAAGAACCCATCGCCTCATCCCCGTGAGAATGATTTCTCCGGCCGTTGCTGGAGGAACAGATGGGAGGTGGGGCCACAGAGTGTGGAGCCAGAGGAGGGGTGACAGCTGCAGTGAGGGGCACCGGTGCAAAGCTCACTGACTCCACTGAGCACCTAATGCAAAAGCCCGGCCTCCTGATGGAGGGCTGGACTCTGAACCCTGCAAAGTGGCCTAGACCCGGGCACAAATATTGACCTGCTGTCCTCATTTTCTTGAATTTCTTTTATGTAAATTCTATTTCCTGTTCTTGTCTTGGTTTGTGCCTGGTTGGGCAACTCAGACACCCAGGGAGACAGGCTCAGGGCCAGGCCAGGAGGGATGTGGCTGGCCTCAGAGTAGCCGGGGAAGAGCCCCTATCATATTTATTCCACCTGGGACTGAGAAGTTTGCTGATCTCTGTGAATCAGTGTCCACATCTCAGTTGTGTGAGGAGTCTGGATGGGGGCCTACGGCTGCCCACAGGCTTCTGAGTCTTTACTTCCCCATTTACACAGAGTGCTAGGAAGCAGCTGGCAGAAAAGGTCTAGTGTGGGAGCAAGAGAGAGTTTAAGCAAACCACAGAGCAGTATTTACCAATGAGCCCATATTTGTCTGGCATCAGAAAATTTCCAGAAAGAATACAACCAAGGGCTTGTCTCTGGTGTGTAGGATTTTTTGTTTGTTTGTATGCTCTGATTTTTCACTGTGATAGACATCTTTTGCTTGTGTAATAAGAAAAAATAAAGGCATAAGAGAAATTCAAGTTATCAAAAAATTTTTTGGAGAGATTGCCTAGAAGCCACTAGCAGGAATAGGGAGCGGGAAAAGCAGCCACCCACCACACTCCTCACAGCGATATCGGCCATGCCTGTGAGAGACCTGATGTCAATATGAGCCGGGCCTGGGGCCTGGGCAAGGGCTCTCAGTTCTTATCTCTGCCAAGAAAAAATTCAACGTAGAAACCAGAGTTAGGAAGAAAAGCAAGAGATTTATTGAGAGATAAGAGGAAGGACAGGAAAGCTCTCTGAGCAGAGAGGAGTCCCGAATGCACTGCCACTGAGGGGGCAAGAAGTAGGTGTTTGTATGGGTACAGTGGGCAACTTTCAGGCTGCAAAGTGCCCTCTCTGACAAGGCAGGTTAGGTGCCCCGGAACATGGACTCTGAGACAGAGCTGAATGTGTCGGAAGTTTATTAGGGAGGCTCTTGGGATCACCAGCTGTGGAGAGCGGGAAGAGAAAGAGCGCTGTCGTGGGTATAAAGGCAACTGCAGCACAGACCCGATGATGCAGGGCTCAGCCAACCCACACAGGACACTCCGGTGCTGAGATGTCCCCTTGAAGTTCTCCTGAGTTGGGATGAAGGAGGCACCCCCAGAATGGGAACTGAGGTGTGACATTGGACAAAGGCACTTTAAAGACAACTGAAAACAAAACACTGCCTTAAGGCAGCTCTGCTGACAGGAAGTTGCTTGTCCCTGAGGGGAGATCTGGGCGGTGCATCGCAGCATCCAGTGGAAGGAGATTGCTTGGAGGAGGTGACCTCCATGAAGGGCAAGGCTACAGGCAGATATGGGGGGGATAAAGAGGAAAAACACATTTTGAACTCAGAGGTGGGCCCCCACCACCATTCTGAGCTCTTGTCTTGCCCTCCATTCCTGATTTGTGACCTGCAAGAGTCAGGCAAGCCTTTCTGTAGGTGTCTTCCCGGGATCCAAAATAATGTTCCAGCCTTTATCTCTTAGACCCTTTCATTGCCGTGGGATGCAGCCAGAGTGGACATGTTACCGCTCCCATCTTATCAGTGAGGAAACCTGGGTTCAGAGAGGAGACATGGCTAGGGGGTGAGGCTCGAAGTTCTTGGCGTCAGCTCCACCGGGGTTCCCTCTTTCCCTGGCGACAGAGCTCCCCAAACTCTCAAGTGACTTGTTTCATGGTCATATGGACAAATCTGTTCCTCTTCATTAATACAAAGCCAGCTCATTACCCACACCCACCAATCTTCAGATGAGCTAGTCGCAATACCACAAAATGCAAAGTCAAATTTGACTTACTTGATGCAGAACCAAATGACCTTGACTCTCTTGGAATGCTGTTCTCTTTGGAGAAGAACGGGGCTCTCTCGCACCAAGGACAAGTCTGTGCCTCCCCAGTTTGGGGGGACATGGGCAGTTGCAGGCAGTCTGGCTGAGTTAATCGCGAGTTAATCTTATTAACCTGTGAGATCAATTGGCTACAGGTGCCAGGCAAGTGACAGCACAGGCATTAATTCAGCAGTAGCCAAGGCAGCCTCACAGCCCGGGGCTGATCAGTCCTTTTAATGAACGGGATTGCATTGAGCTAATTAGGCCTGAGACTGGCATGAAGAAGCCCTCCAGGAGGTGGTCCTCCTCCGTGGCTGTATGGCTGAGCAGATGGAAGGGTGAGGGAAGGAAAAGAGGAGGCAGATGACAAGTGATGTTCCTTCCTGCCCGCTATAAGGTCTGGTTTAGGGGTGCCCATGTCTCTAACCAGTGTGCTCCTCTTGGGAGGTGAGGTGTGCAGAGTAGGGCAGCGGTTCTCAAATGGGATCTTCCTTCAGCAGCATCAGCGTCCCATGGGAGCCTGTTTGAAATGCAGAATCTAGGCCTCCCTGGTGGCTCAACAGGTTAAGCGCATCGCTGTGGAGCTGTCAGCAGCTGCAGCACGAGTTTGATGCTGGGCCTGGGAGATTCCCATGGTGTAGCAGACCTCTCCTGCCTCACCCGCTGCTCCCCTCAGCAGTGTATTTCCCTCAATCTGCCTGTTCTGCTCCTCACTCTGTCTCTGGTGAGCCCTCTCACCATCCCGCACCTCTGGCCTACACCCTCGCTTGTATGCATAAATAAATAATTCTTTAAAAAAAAAAGAAATGGAGAATCTTGGACTCTACCCCAGGCCTACTCACATTAGAGTCTTTGGGATCGGGGTCCAGCCATCTGTTTTAACAGGCCCTCCAAGAATTGGGAGGCTCACTAAAATCTGAGACCTACTGGAGTCCTTAGGAGCACAAACTCTGGTGCAGGCAACTTGAGTGACTAGCTGTGCGACCTGGGGCAAGCCGTCTAAACTTTAGCGTCCCAGTTTCTTTATCTGTAAAGTGGGGGAGGCAGTAGAACCCCCCTCTAAGATTGATGTGGAGATTAAATTTGCAAAGTGCCTTGAGCAATGTCTGGGACATGGTAAGGACTAGAGATATAAATGTTTACAACTGTGATTATTGGAAATGACGGAGCTCCGGACTTCCATCAGCTGCCTGGTCCGACGGCTATCCTAAGCAAACAAACAAACACTGGATCCTCAAGTTCCTCTGATTTGATCAGCAAAAAATTATGGTACAGACTCTTATCTTTACTGTGATTATGTTTATGCAAAAACATGTACATATGTGGACAAGGTAAAAGTATGGGTGATTTCTTTCCCTAATCACAAACTCTTTGTGTGGTGAATATACTTTTAGAGTGGAAATACTATATAAGTTCAATTGGACAAGAGAGATATTTGCTATGAGTAGACATTTCAGGTCATTCAACTAGATAACCAGTGAGCAGAGTTGAAATAAAGAGGACTCCAGATAGAGGACTGTTGTACGTGGGCCCCCATCTCTGCTCGGGGACCAGAGAGTGGTTCTGGGCTCATCAGATTACATCAGAGCAGAATCAGGCACAACCTCCGGGTTAGAAGGGAAGAGATGCCAGCCAGAATCTGGCTCAACAGAGGAACCCCAATAACAGTGCTGAGGATGCCTGGCCCCAGGGAAGACAACCAGGAGGTGGGAGT
Organism: Scalopus aquaticus; assembly: GCA_004024925.1. Taxonomy (NCBI): domain Eukaryota; kingdom Metazoa; phylum Chordata; class Mammalia; order Eulipotyphla; family Talpidae; genus Scalopus; species Scalopus aquaticus. The sequence continues at coordinate 52,482 of PVIJ01009460.1, forward strand.
GGGGGCTAGGCCGTGGACTCATCAGGGAGGGGGCGAGATTCCAGCGTCTCGGAAGTTGTGAGACCTTGCGATTGCTGTGGGGAAGTTTGAACATTTGGTTAGAGTTTCGGCTTGACCACCATCTACAAGTGAATAAGCTGGGTTTGTATCTCCATCTTGCCACCTACCTATCTCTAGGCACCAAGGATTCCTGATGGGGCTGTCAGCTCCTGGCATAGGGTCAAGGTAGCTGACTTCAAGTTCAGGATCTAGGTCAGATTATTGGCGTGGGTGCATGGTGAGCTCGAAACCCCAACTGTATATGCCACTCTCAGCCCCACTTTCCCCTTTTAAACATTTGTGCCTGGAACAAAGACACTCCATAAGAGATTATTAAGAGCTAAGTATGGTGCTGATGCCTGCAGAACATTTCTTTGCACCCCATAACCAGTTATTTTCAAATGGTAACATACCTGTTGATACAGAGTCTCTATGGGATCTACTAAGGTGCTTTAGAATTTATGCAGTTTCTCACATGGCTACCCTGATCTCATTTTGTGGCCTTTATTTTGATGATTGAGTATTTTGGTACATTTCTAACTAAGCAAATTTTTGCTTTGTTTTGTATTATTTTTTTGATAACAGCTCTATTGAGACATAATGCATGCACATTGCATACAATTTACCCAATTAAAGTGTACAATCCCGTGGGTTTTAGTATATTTAGAGTCAAAAAGCTACCACCATGATCATTTTTAGAACTTTTACAACACTTTAGCAAGAAACCCCATACCCCACGTTCCCGCAACCCCCTCCCCAACTGTAGGCAACCACTTCCTATCTCTATGGATTTGCCTCTTCTGGACATTTCATATAAATGGAATCATTCTCTATGTGGCATTTTGTGACTGGCTTCTTTCAAGTGACACGATATTTTCAAGGTTTATCCATGTTGTTGCATCTAGCAGTATTTCATTCCTTTTCCCAGCTGAATAGTATTCCATTATTATGGGTATACCACATTTTATTTATCCATTCACTCGTGGCTGCATTTTTGGGTTGCTTCCACCTTGGGCTATTACTAAATAATGAAGCTATTAACATGCATGTGCAGGTTTTTGCATGGAGGTCTGTCTTCATTTTCCTAGGATATTTGCCTAGGGTTGGAAATACTGAGTCTTTTGAGAACTCTATGTTTAATATTTTTCCTCAGCAGCTACACCATATTATTAATACATTCCCACCAATGATGTAAGAAGGGACAGTTCACATCCTCACCAACATTTGTCCGTCTCTTTGATTCTAGCCAGCCTAGCAGGTCTGATTGTGGTTTCATTTTGCATTTCCCTAACGACTAATTTTGCCAAGCTGTTTTTTATCTACTCATTGGTCATTTGTAGATCTTTGGAGAAATGTCTATTTAAATACTTTATCCATTTTTGAATTGGGTTATTTGTCTTCTCATTATTGATTGATAAAAGATGTTTCTGTAGTCTGTATGCAAGTCTCATGTCAAACACACGAATTTCAAATGCTTTCTTGCATCTTGTAGATTATCTTGTCACTTTCTTGATGGCATTATTTGTAATACAAAAACTTTTAATTGATGAATTTCATTCTTTTGCTATTTGTGCCACAGTGTCATAGCTAAGAAGCCATTCCTTAATTCAAGGTCTTGAAGATTTATACCTGTATTTCCTTTAAGTTTTGTAGTTGTAGCTATTATAAATCTTTGATCCATTTTGAGTTTAATTTTGTATGTGTGACAACTACTTCTAACGTCACTGTTTTGCATATGGAAATCCGGTTTTCCCAGCATCCTTTGTTGAAAAGACCATTCTTTCCCTATTGAATGGGCGTGGCACCCTTGCCAAACAGCAGTTGTTCACACATAGATGGGTTCATTTCTGGACTCTCAGTTCTGTTCCACTGAGCTATTTGTCTGCCCTTGTGCTAACATCATGCTATTTTGATCATTCCAACATTGTGTAAAGTTTTGAAATTGGGAAGTGTCAGTCCTCAAACTTTATTCCTTTTCAGGATTGTTTTGGTTATTCTGGGCCCCTTGTACTTTATGGTTAGTTTTGATTACTAATTCAATCTCACTAATGATCATAAGTTTATTTGGAGTTTCTATTTCTTCTGCATTCTTAGTTTTCTAAGTTGTCTAATTTCATTGCCATACAATTGGTCATAATATTCTTTTATAGTCCTTTTTATTTCTGTAAACTTGACTGTAATGTCCCCTCTTTCATTTCAGATTTTAGTAATTTGGGTCTTCTTTCTTTTATTCTTGGTCAATCTTGCTAACCAAAGTTCTTTTGAATTCTTATTTAGGTCTCAGCCTCCTTCTGCCTGTTTGGGAGCCTGGGCCAACCTAAAAACATACATATATTTCTTTCATCGTCAAGAAAATCAGCGTTATCCACATTCCAGTGTGTGGAGCTCTCAGCTTGAACCCCCAAAGCATTCTGTCCTGTTTCCTCAACTAACTGAGGCATGTTCATTCCGAACCAGCCTATTTATTAGCCAATAATTATGATTCACAAGACTATCACAATCCTACCCTCTCACTTTGAGAAATTGAGTTGCAGCCTTTTTTTAGCACGTGGCATCTGCCAAGTGTTGCTCATTCCTGAGTCCTATGGGGTCTTGGGGAAGAGCAGTAGGCAGAGAACCCTGGCTAGCCGGAAACTTCAAGCAAGGCACTGTGGGTCTCCTGGGGCCTAGTCTTAATGAACTATGCTCTCTTTGATTCTTGAGTGGGAACGGAGACAAATTAGAAAAAGCAAAGGCCTACTGCTGTTCTGACCATTTGTCTCCTTGGCCACAGTACCCAGGGCTGTGCTGTCCCGGTTGGCAGGGACTCAGCTGACAGGTGGCAAAGTCAGGAAGTCAGGAAAAAGCATTTGGTGTTTTGGGAAAGTGCCGATTCCAACTGGTGTTCAGGGGTGCCTGGCTGGTTAGTGATCCTTCCCCTTCTCTCTGCAAGTCCCAAGCCTGGGGGGAGTGGGGAGGGTAGGTGGATAGGGCAGAAGCATCCATTCGTTCAAAAAATGTCTTAGAGCCAATAAAATATTCACTTAAAGATTATTTCCAGACTAATGGGAAATCTGTTTATGCAATCAGGTCCTATTTTAATATGGAGCAAAACCCACCAAGATTTTGCCAGTAAGGAAGTAGCAACAAATCAACTCTTAGAGATGGGTGTGTGGTGAACTTAAAACTCAAGCCCAGTGCGACAGCCTCAGCCCCACCCTGGGCTGCTGACTCAGGACCAAGAGGAAGAGAGAGCTGCCAGACTTCATGATTTCTGTAAACACTCTTGAAAGAGAAACCACACACTTGTCTTTCTGCCAGCAGCAACCCCCCCACCCCCAATGTTTCTCCCCGTGCCTGACAGTGCAGCCATTGTCTTTTCCCTGACACCAGAGGGCAGGATGCCTTAGCTCCGCGGACCTCCAAGAGGTGTGTGGAGAGAATTGGGGTGGGGGGGGGGGCGTCTATGAACTTGGATGGGGAAAGTAGTTGATCTTTTTCTACTACCTCTAACAGAAATTTAGTATTTCCTCAAACCAGGAACATAGGCAACACGCCATTATAGTATTAGCTGTATCTCTGACTTTATCCTCAATAGAAATCACAAATATTTTCATCTCACATTACAGTTGTTCTATCTCAGCAAAGTTACTTGCATTCATCATCACTTAAAACTTCTAATCTATAAACTTCTAATCTAATCTATAGACTAAATCTTGTGATTTTATGCATTATTAAAGAAGTAACATAAGGAGATCACAGTTTCTTAAAAACATTTCATAACTATTGCAATGTGATTTGTTTTCTTTGTAATTCTATGGATTTTATTTTGTGCATCTGAAAGCATTACTTTAAGAAAGGGTCCAGAGATTTCACCAAACAGCTAAAGTGATCCGTGAGCTAAAAAAAGGTGAAGACCCCTGGCCTGGATCTCGGGGTGCTCCTGCCCCACCAGCCTCATTTCTCATTCACAGAACTTTCAAAAGCACTTACGTGCGGGTGCTTAACACTGGGTAACAAATTTTCTGTGCTCAGTTTCTTAGTCCACAAAATGGGAAATAGTAACACTATCTAATTTATAGAGTTGTTGTGATAGATATTTCAATGAGTTGACACATGTGAAGCCCTTAGTGCCCAACACTAAGTGCTAATAAACATAGGCTAATTTGGTTGTTAGTGGCTCAAATCAATTATCTTATTAATATAGATTATTATCATTTCCATTTTTAGAAGAGGTAACTAGGATATAGAGAGGTGAAAATACAAACCCCAGTATGCACAAGAAGGAAGTGGCAGAGCCAGCGTTCAAAGCCAGATCTGTAACAACTCTCAAACCCAGTGGAGGTCACACCCCACCATCACACTGAGAGGGGTGACAACCCCCAAAGAGACAGAAGCCATCCGTGGGATGCTCAGTTGGGGATGAACGCCAGCTCTGCAAGCTCCTGCTTTCTCTTCCCCCACTTGTTCCTACTGTCCATGCGGCCGACTTGATGGAGTGGGGGTTTCTCCCAGCTCCACTTGCAGCCCATCAACCCTCAGCTAGGTCTCAGGAGGCCAGTCCTCTTCCCAAAGGCTGCTGCCAATGCAGCCTCCACCTGCAAAGAGGGTAAGGGTATGTTTTCAGACGGAAGCAGCCTTGCATCAACAAACTCATCTGGAGCCATGAGACAGCCTCTGCACGAAGGTTCATGACTTGGACCTTGTTTGTTGGGATGTAACACCCCCTCATGGGGCAGTGGAGTTGGGAGCAGGGGAGGGAGTGGGCACTCAGAAGGGCAGGAGCTTGTCTGGGGAATGAAGGCAGCTTGTTGATGGAAGTGGTCTTTGGTTGAGAAGAGTGCCAACTGGAGTGGGGTCAGCAGGGCTTGTGAAATTTTAGGCTTGGGGGGAATAGGTTATGCAAATGTCCAGAGACATAAAAGGGCTTTGTATGTAAGTGAAACCATACAAGGCAGGGGAAACGCCATAGTTTGTGGGTTCTCACCCATATGCTCACAATTGCAAGACATCACTCAAGTTCAGGGTACAACAGGCTTATTTACAAAGGGGTGATTGAGATAAGGAGAGTTGCTAAGGGCACAAATGGGCAACTGTCCTACCCCAGATAGTGTCCATAGTATCCAGTAATACAAATCAAAAGCTGCTAGACAAGATGGCGTTGCCCCTCTGTTGAGACCCTGGAGCTGGTGGCACACTGGTAAGTGGTGAACTGAGATCCAGCTCCTGGTGCCAACTGGAGGTAGTCATAGATGGCTCTGCTGAGGTAGTACCACAGCAGCACACAGCAGCAATCTGAAGGCCGGTTGGGCAGTGCCAGACGCCAGACCAAACAGCTCTCAGGCAGTACCAGAGGACCATGCACCAGTGTTACAGCTCCTTAGGGATACCAGGCATAGACCAGCAGCAAACAGTTCTTTGACTGTCAGGTATAGGCCAATGGCAGCAATCAGCTTGGAGGTCTGCTGAGGTCTGCAAAGGTTGGTGGAGGATTTTGGAGGGTCTCAGAAGTTTTAGAGGTCTCATCAAAATATTTCCAGAAGAGAAACTGGATGAGACTCCCTGAAGTACACTGAAGCCCCTGCTGATATCTCCCTTCAGTTTTCCTGCCTTTCAAACCTGATTGGTCCATTTTCCAAAGCAGCTCTGTTACTCAGGCTTGATTGGTGCTGGTGTAAACTTGAACTTGATTGGTCTATTTTCAAAACTAGCTTGGGATTCAAAACCAAAAGCCTGGTAGTATGTCCAACCTGCCCTGAGCCATCTTGCTCTGGGGTGGGCCCCATAGCGGAAGTGGACAAGCAAGCTCTGCTGTATCTGAATGGCACCCACCAGATTTAAACCTGACCACAGGACTCCAAAAGTGCTGCCTTTTTGGTTTTTTTTTTTTCTTTCTTTTTTTTATTGTTATTTATGTCTTTTACATTTTGTATTCCCCTTGGACAGCCCACCACCAATTCACCCGTGATCCATCTCCATGGTCCCCTGTATTCTCCTCTCTTCCATTTTGTGCCCTTATCTTCCCCTCCCCCGGCCCACCCCCACCGCTGAGTGTCTCTCTCCCACCCGGCCTCCCTATAGTCCTGTTATAAGTGAAACCATTCGATATTTTTCTCTTTCTTTCTGGCTTATTTCACTGAGTATGATCCCCTCTAATTCCATCCATGTCACTGCAAATTGCATGTGTTTATCTTCTTTCCATGCTGAATAGTACTCCATTGTGTATATGCACCACATCTTCTGGATCCAATCATCTATTTTTGGACATCTGGGTTGCTGCCTTTTTGTTTTAAACCCAAACGACCTGCCCTGTGCCTGCTTTGGCCATCATGCACTGGGTTTTGGCCATCAAACCCAGCTTGCTCCCGGGTTTTGGTGGTTGCAGAGGGCCCCACTTTCATAAGGAAAGAAGGGTTTCAGGATACCTGGGGTTTGGCCTGAATGGAAGAGGGAAGTAGGATGACATGAGCAGATGAGACAATATATGTGGGTTAGAGATACAGATAGAGATAGAGAGATAGAGATAGCAAATGCCAGAATCAGACCCATAATTCTTCTAACAGGGAGTGCTATTGAAAGTTTCTTGTATAAGAGCAACAAGACCAGGATGTGTGTGTTCAAAGAACCTTACAGTCCTCCCCCCAAGTATGTAGAACGTAGATTGGTTAGAAGGGGTAGACTAGCTGGGAGGCTATTTCAGTCATCCAGGTGAGAGATGAGGAGGAACTAAGCTAGGGGTGGAGGTGGTGTGGAAGTCTGGAATTTTTGAACACTCTCTCCAGCTCAGGTCTCCATGCTAAGTGTTGAGCAAGAGTAGGGCAAATGTTAGGGCACTCGCCCTCTTCAAGTTTGGTTGTACATGTGTCCTAGGTGAGGTTTCCTCAGGCCAAAGTGCCATTGCCATGAATCCACATGTTAACACCTTCCATTTTAGCCCTTTCTCATATATCAGCCCACAGCAAGAGCAGAATGAAAAGCACAGGGCCCTACTTTCTGGCCCTCCCCTCCCAGGAGAGCTGCAGAGAGTTGCTGAGGTGAGGGGCCCCCACTTCTACAGCAGCACTCTAGAAGGGGGGGGGAATGCAGGGAGCAGGTCAGAGCCTGCCCTCCAACAAAGGAAATATCCACCCTACTAAGCCTTACAGAAACTGTTTTCTTCCAAGTAGGTCCCGCTGTTACCAGGGCAACCAAGAACCCAGGGCTTTCTGTTTCTGTGTCTTTTAAGTCCCTAGGGAGAAATGGCCTGCAGAGCTTTCCCTGGTCTGTGCAGGATGCAGGAACTGCTGGCTAGAGGTGAAGACTCCCTGCCTCCACTGGGGGAAAATTTCTCCCCTTGTTGATTCCAGTCCCTCTTCACGCCCCTCACCCCTCAGAGGTCAAAGCCCCATGTAAGCCAGCTCTGGAGGTGAAGGGTAAAGGCCTGTGATTTGATGGACCTGGTTTCTGGGGGCCAGACTTCTGCACTCTCTCTCAGGGAGGTACAGTCTGAGCAGGTGTCCGAGAGAGTCTAGTTTATACCACACCAGGGCACGTGCTGGAGGACTGTTGCACAAATATGCCTCGGTCCTGCACTACATGCTAGTGCAGAATCTCCAGGCTGGTTCCTGCTCAGGGAGCGCTATGGATGGCTCAGCATCAGGCTGCTTATTAAGTGCCTCTTGGAATAGTTAGTTCCCAAGGCTCTTTTCTGCACCAGGATGGACTGGGCACTAGAAGTGTTTTGTGAGCTTTTCAGAAATGGAAATTTCTGGAGACTGATTCCATTAGTGTGGCTGCTGGTGGAGGTAGAGATTAAGAGTTCTGGATGTCAAACTGCTGGAGTTTGTGGTCAAACTCTGCAAATGGAGCAAGTGACCTCAAGCTGTCAATTTCATCTCCTATAGAATGACTGAGGGTAACAGTGGAATCTCCTGCACAGATTTTTCTCTGCCTTCCTCCATCCCTTGAGAACAGGGATTTTGGGACCCTCACCATCTTTGTCATCCTTCTACCGCCCGCCTCCACCCCCTGACTTTCCCTCTTTCTTCTTTTCCATACTCCTGGCATACAAAATGGCTTTTGTGAGGTACACCCTTGGTCGCCTTCCCACTGGGCAGCCGGGAGGATGCCTCACTCTGCACGGAAACCCTGGGAGGCGCAGCATTGCGCATAGCCACGCATCTGCGGATTCACCTCAGCCCCCATCCGCTCAAGTTCTCATTTGTTTTCCACAAATTTCTTCTAAGCCACGTCTTACCCCCTCAGGCTTCTGCAGCTGGTTTTCTAAATCTGATGGCAAGATCTCACATGTGCCCTGAGGAAAGATGATTTCAGGACATCCTTCTAGGCCAAGGAGATTTGGGGGGGGCTCCTGATTCCATTTTGGGGAACATCCTCTAGTCCTCTGAGCTTCGTGCTATCTGCTGATGGCCTTGCAGGCTGCCTCTAGGTCCTCATCCAGGGGCCCACTTCCTCACTCACTCCATTCATGTAGCAAACCAAGGCTGAGATCCCACTGAGTCCCCAGTCGTGAGCTGGGCCTGGGCCAACAGTGACCAGCCCTCACCTCTGCCTACCTGCGATGGCATGAGAAATCCAGGCATGCTAGAAACTTTATCTGACCTCCTGCAACAGAACAGGGGGCCCAGTGCTCATGGATGCAGCCCTTGGCCCCACATCTGGTCCCTCCCAGAAGGGGGCAAAGACCCAGAATCCAGTCAGGCCAAGGCTGGGGTAGGGGGAGAGACTTCCCTTGGAAACTGCAAGGTGTCTTAGAGTTGTGAGAATACTAGTTGGGAAGTCACATAGCCCCAAGTGCCCCCATGGAACCTAGTATCTCTGAGACTCAGGTCCCTCAGCTACAAAAGGAGACCCCATTACCTCCCTCGCTGAGTTGTCATGGGAATAAAATGAGATGATGTTGGTAAAAGTGCCACATGCAGGTCAGAAACACACTGTTCCCTCCCTCCTTTCCTTCTCTTAAAGGGGCAAAGCAACGTGCCTCTGAAACTAGGCTTGGTTTCTCCCCGGATTCTGGTAAGCTGGAAGAGGACCAGCCAGACAGGGCAAACTTGGGAGACCAGTGGAATGGAGGCAGCGGGGTGAAGTGTCCCTGAGCTGCGGGGTAGCTGTGGGGTTGTGAGAGCCACTGACCAGTTGCCCACCTTGGGTCAGTGACTTCTGACATCTGTTTTTGTCAGAGACGGTGAGATTAATAAGAAAACGAATGTGAAGTGCCCAGCACTTAGACCTAGAACTAAGGGACTTAGACCTAGGAGCTCGATAAACTTTCCCATCCACCGTCCCAGGGGAACAAAAATTTCAATTCATTACTGGTAAACTTGAGCAAATCCCACAATGGAATTCAGTTTCTTTTGGCCCTCGCAGTCTATGGGGACCAATAAAGTCTTGCTGAGAGGGGTCTGCATGGACTGCCATGGAGATCTGCATTTAGCCTTCCCCAGCTGGCTCACTGGTATGCCACAGCACCACCTAGCGCCAAAAAGTGGGAAGGCCCTCCCACCTTGCCCTGCCTGGCGTCCCTCCTTGCCTTCAAAACCCAGTGTGTAGTGGGTGTGTGTAGTGGTGTGTGTGTGTGTGTGTGTATTGGGCCCCATGGGGCAAGACTTAAATGATGACAGGGCCGGCCCACTCACACCTTCATATCCAAGTGGAGTATTGATGCCTGGCCCCTCCACTTCCCTCCTCACAGCTTCTGCTACCCATAAATACGGAGGCTTCTGGGTAGGTCCCTTGAGTCCTGCTGGGCCTGAGCTACAAACTTCAGGCTAAGGCTGAGTCAGGCAAGATGCCTGGGAAGTACCTGACACCTACTGGGTACCCCTCTCTGCTTGTTCAATAACCCACTGAGACACAAGTCTGTACACACCCTTTGGATTTTTATTGAGGAGAAAGCTTTAGCATAAAGAATAATTCCTTATCTTCACAACACAGTAATATGACAATAACACAATAACAATAACACATTTATTACAAAAGGAACTCCTCCCGAGTCTCTGGGAATCCTTGGGCTGCCTTCAGACCCCTGCATGCATTCCCCCCTCCCCCCACCCACCCACCCACCCACCCCTCTTTCAACCCAAGAAAGCACCCAAAGCCCATAGTTCCTCTTACAGCTCTTATCGGTGTTATATCACACAAATATTGAAGATCTGGGAAAGGGGGGAAAGGGTCAAAGGAAAGTTCAAGGCCCCTTGCCACCAGAGGCCAGAAATCAGTTCATTGATGATTTGCTCTTTCCCCAGCTGAGGCTACCAAGGGCTCAGGGTAAGAAGCACCATGGGAACAGGCAGGGCCTGTGCTGAGGGGTCCCTGGGAATGGGGGTGCAAGGCACCTGTCCTTTACACTTCTCCAGTAGGGACATGGGCAGCAAAGCCAGAGTGTCATCCATTAGCAGTCGGGATCCACAGGCTGGAAGTATTGTGGCTCCCCTTCCAGAACTGTCTCCTGAGGAAATAGCTGAAAAACAGACAAAGTTTTCTTTACAGGGTTGTTTCCTCTTGCACTTGGTAGGTTGGGGGGAAAACCAGACAATTAAAATGTCCAATAAATTAGAGAATGCTTAAATAAAGTATTCACTATGCATGACTGAATAGGTGACAGCCATTTTAAATCCTGCTGCTCAAGAGCTTGTAGGATGAACTCAGCTTTGAAAAGAGGTAGCAAGAACACCCTAGAAAGAAAGGCAGCAAAGCGTTTATAGTGCTTGCCTCTGTGAAGTGGGATTCTGAATGTTTGGGGGTTTTTTCGTCCTTGTAGTTTTCTCTATTTTCCAAATTTTCTAGAATGATTCTGTACTTCTTTTGGAGAAGCGGGGGAGCCTTCTTAAAAGGGAGCAACAGGTTATAGGGACCTGACTCCACTGGTCCTCAGGCTGAGAAATGGGAGCTAGAAAAGGGGGCTTCTTACCTCCCACGGATGAAGCCAGCAGAGGAGTGGGTTTCTCTGTGCCTCTTCTTCTTCCAGCTCCTTCTTCTTGCGTCCAGACTCAGACTCCTGAGGCTGGGCTGAGGCTGTCTGTCACTCGGTGAGCAACAGAGGCTTCGTTTGCTGCTTTTGACCCTCTGGCCACAGACACTTCAGCTGCACTTACCCAGCTGCCAGGCACCGTTCAGGAGACTATGTCAAGGGCAGTTCAGGCCAGCAGCAGATCTGGCTGGCATTCTGTGGCCAGAGTGGCACAGTGTGTATTTTTCACTATAAAAGCAGTGGTTTGGAGACCCAAGGCAAACAAGCAGCAGGTGTCTTTATAAAGACACCTAAGTTTGTAACAGAGGGCCCAGAGGTTACTAGGAGGCAGTCACTCTCTCAAGCCTCACCATTGAATCAAAGCCCAGCACCAAGTCCCAGCTTGCCCCCACCCCCACGTGAGAGGCATGAGAACACCCAGGCCACGAAGCTGCTGTGGGCACAGTTTCTGGAGAGAGAACCGTCCTCTCTCTCTTCTCAGACTAAAGAATCCTTTATGTTGAAGGCAAAGAGCAGGTCTTAGGCTTGATCTCTCTTTGGTCATCTGGGAAGGGAAGGCCAGTGCGGCCTCCTCTGGAATCCCAAAGATGGAAAATCTGCAAAGACCTTTGGCTGGGGGCTCCCATGCAAGGCCTGGCTGTGGGGAGACCACCATCCCTCAGGGAAAAGTCCCTCTTTGCAATGTCAAACTGAGTTGCTGCTGCTTATTCCTCTTCCCCCTTCCCCTCCCAACTTTCTGACTTTGAAAAAGGCGCAGAGTCTGTAACATGGGGCCCTGCCCACTGCAAAGGCTGAGGGCAGCGCGGCAGGAGGGGAGGCCCCAGATTGGCAGTTTATAAGCAGGTGGGACCAGCTGGCACAGTCAGTAGAGGACAAATCCCAGCCAGTTGTCCACTTGACAGGGCTTTGTACACTCTCGCTGGGCTACAAGCACGGTCCTCTTCAGGGTGTGGCTGGAAGCAAGTGGAGGAGGCTTCCAGGCACGTCTCTTGACATCAGTTCTGCTCTTCGTCAGTTACATGTAGTAAATGGCCTCAGTGGCTTCAGAAGTTCTGGGTAGCCTGTCCTTTTGCTCACTGGGGCAGATCAGTGAGACGCTGGATGAACTCCTGGCAGGCCAGTCAGAGAATAAAACCGTAGAACGCAGGGTGAATAAACGCAGGAGAGGTGGGGGTCGGGAACAACTAGAGGGGAAATACAATGAGGCGACCAGTTCATGTACAGAAACAGGCCTGGAAACTTGCTCTCTAGCCTGTGGCTGGACTGCAGGGTGCACGCCAAGGGGACGCTAGCGCCCATCCCTCCTTTCCCAGGCCGCCTTGGTCGGGCACATGTCACTTCCTGGCCACGGCTGCAAGATGGTCTGGAGTTCTACAGGTCTTCTTCAGGGTCCACAGGTCTGGGAGGTCCTTAGGGCCTGGTCAGCAAACAGGGCAGGTATGGCAGCGAGAAGCAGGGGCGGGGGACACAGCGGAAGGGTGTGTTCCAGGTGGCCATCTCACCCCAGCACTCACACTCGAATTCGGCCCCGAGCGGCCCGGTGGCCCCCCTGTCTCGGAGTGAGGCGGAATAGCACCGGGGGCCGTCTTCGAGTTTGGCGTTGCCCCAAGCGACCTGCACGGCGAATCAGTGGTGGTGAACTGTAGAATGGTGAATTGGTACCTGGAAGGCCCTCCAGAAGTGGGACTCGGTTCTGGTTCCTCCGTCTGCTAGGCTGGACTATGGGAGGCGATGCATCCAGGAAATTTTCATGATAGTAGCCAGTAGTCTGGGATGAAGCGTTGGCAAAGGTCGGTGGCATCTCCATCAGCTCGAGGTCATCGTCTTGGGTGTCATCCTCTGACTCTTCCTCGGGTTCTGGCTCCTGATCTGGTTCTTGGACCCCAAGCTCAATGACATTTCCTCCCTTAATAGCAGTCTCATCTTCATCCTCACTAATTTTCTCCACATCCACCTCTTCATCTTCATCATCTACCTCCTGGGGCTTCTCCTCCTCCAAGGCCTTCTCCTCCTCCTCCTCTTTCTGTTTCATCTCCCCCGTCTCCTTCTTCCTCATCTCTTCCTCCTTCTTTCTTCTCTCCTCCTCCTCCTCCTTCTCCCTCATCTCTTGCTGAATAGCTCTCACTCGCCTCTGCTGGTCCTTCTGGTAAAGCCTGCGCCTGCGCACCTCTTCATCGTCCTCCTCACTATAGTACTCTTGTTCTTCGCTGTCCTCTTCATTAGGCTCCTCAGCAAATGGGAGGAAGATATTGCGAACTCCGGGGAGCGGCATTGGCTTGGGGACACGCACTTTTCTCTCTATCTCCACACACTCTAGAATCAACTCATCAAGGTCGGCCATCTCAGTTGACCATAAAAGTTCCTTGCGGAAGAATTCTGACAGGCCTTTGAGGAATTGGTTTTGAAGGCGGCAGTCATCCCAAGATAAGAATTGGGCCAGGAACTGAAAAGCGTCGGCATAGCTGCCGAGGGTACAGTTTCCCTGCTTGAGCTTGCGGATGGCCTTTTTAGCCACACTTGGAGGAATGGGGCCACAGAATTCCTTACGGGTCTCGTCCAGGAAGCGTGGGAAGTTGGCATGCAAGGGGCTTCCTTCCTGGGTGACCGCGGTGGCCCAGTCCTTGGCTCTACCCGCGAAAAAGGAGATCAGAAAGGCCACCCGCTCGGCGCCCCCGGGGAAATGATCCTCGTGGTCGGCTATGAAAGTCTCGAGCCGCATCAGGAATTCAGCCAGGTAGACGGGGTCGCCCGCAAAGGGTTCGATCTCAGGCCGCTGAAGCGGCGGCAGAGGCGGCGGCGGCGGTGGGGGCAGGTCCTTTGCTGAGGGTACTGGCGGTGTCTGCGGGGGCGGGAGGGGCAGCGGGGGCGGCTGGAGGGGCCCGGCCGAGGTGCCACAGTCCTGGATCACGCTCATCAGCAGTTCATCCGGGGCGCACTCGGGCTCAGGGCGCGGGGGAGGCCAGCACGTGAGGGGCACTTCTCCCTCGGGAACCGCGTCTATCTGGCTGAGCGGGAACTCGAGGTTCTCCTCGGCCAGCACCGGCACCACCGGCACCGGCCAGCGGATGTAGCTCGAGACATTGCCCCGCAGAGAATTCACCTCGGCCAAGGCTCTTCCGAGCTGCAGGCCCAAATTGGCATTCTCCCCGCGAAGGGCATTTAATTCTTCTCTCAGAGCGACATTCGCCATGCGGAGGCTATTGAGATTTCCTGACGCCTCGGACATCAGGACTGACTCGGGAGCCCGGGGTCGGCGGGGGG
>PVIJ01009461.1:0-66729 GCA_004024925.1 Scalopus aquaticus
GGGGGGGGGAAGGAGGGAGCCAGAGGGAGGGAAGGGAAAGGGCACAAAATGGAATAGAAAAGAACACAAGGGACCATGGAGATGGATCACGGGTGAATTGGTGGTGGGCTACCCAAGGGGAATGCAAAATGTAAAAGACATAAATAACAATAAAAATATATATTAAAAAAACAAAAAAGATTCCTGACCCCCGACTGCCCAGCCTGTTGCCTGGCTCCTGAGCACCTCTTACAGCGCTAGAACATCTGGGCAGGGACACAGAGACAAACCTTGTTCCCATCTTTGTTCAAAGTACATCTTTTTTGAAGCAGAACCCCATGCATATGTGTGGCTAAGTACTTCTCATTCTGCTGCAGTATTCAAAATGTTCCCTGTTTCAGTGGAACTTTCTAGCAAAACACAATCCTCTTGCTGGGTTCTCTAGAGGGTGACTGACTAGATCCCCCTTCGCCCAACACTGAGAGGTTTCCAAGCTTGTCTAGAGTCGGTCACTCTGATTCCCCAGAGTGTTCCAAAAAGCATACGTTTTTGACCAAGTATTACTAAATCCCAAGAACAAGAAATCGGTCAAGAACACACAGTAGTTAGGCTCATGCCTTCCCACCTCCCGCCCCCCAATTGCAGTCCAAGGCTTATTAGCAAAACAAGTTCGGAAACTATTCTACAGCATCTTCATGGAAAACAAACTAAATCTGGTTTGTTACTCTTCTTTCATCAAGTCAAGGAATGAAGTGGCTACTCCTCAAAATCCTGATCCCAAATCCAGGCTCCTTCACCCTGATCATTTCACAGAGTGAGTTCATTCACTAGCGCACACTCTGGGTCCCTCAACATTAAAAATCAATGGACATGACAGTAAAGAAGAGAAAGGGGCAGGTGGGTTCAAGTCAAAAGCTTTACCAGAAAATGTAACTCCAGTGTTAAAGCCACTTAATATTTAAACAAGAAAAGAGTCCACAATAGCCATTGAACTCAAGCAAGTGTTTGGGAAAGTGAGAAGAAATGACTCCCCTGGGACAGACACCACAAACACCCTCCCTGCAGGCCTGGGCGAGATTAGGCACCGACAGCAAAGGGGGGTGCATTGCATGGCTCCATCACAGCAGCTCCTAATTTTAGTATCATTTGCCCCTTAGGATAATATACCCCAAAATACTTTGCATCTATAAGATGTATAATTGACTGTAGTTCGCAAAATATAAGCAGTTATTCCTTCCAAGTGGTTCACAAGATAGCTCTGACATTGAGGTGGAATTCTACAAGAACGCCTCTATAAAGAATGAGGTAAATCTGTATTGTTGGCTTAAAGTAATACTTCATAAAAGTAGGTGCAATATGATTCCAAGAGGGTTTTTTTTTTTTTTAGGTTTATGTAATATTTACAGAGAAGTAAAATGCGATGGAGGAATACGTCAAACTACTAGGATGTAAGATTTGGGCTGGGAAAAAAAAGAATGGTTTTTTTTATCCCTCTGTGCTGTTTAGATTTTCTGTTATTTACATGTATTATTTCAGCCCCACAAACTCCTTTTAAAAGTAATTGAAAGGAATGACAGCCCCTATGCTTCACTGCTTGCTAAACTGGAGAAAGACCTTAACCTAACATACAACCCTGTATGTTGAATGAATTTTAAAATACAGATTTGAAGAAGAGTGACAGCTATTTGAGAACTATCAAGTCTTTTGCTGAGCCTGAAACTAACAGCAATTATTTTAGAGGGGGACAAAAATATCAATGCTGGCACCACTGCCTAAGCATCTGCACTTTTCCAACACCAGTAAGAGAAAAGTAAGTAATCAGTTTTACTTAAGCAAGTGGGGACCTGCATGATGCTATAAAAAGATGTCTCTGGAAAAAGCCCAGTAATTTTAAGGCTCTGTCCACCCATTATTGGCATGAGGAAGCAAGTAATATACAAAATAAGCAGAAACAGTCCACTGAGTCTGCAGTTACGCAATTTGTGAAATCCTGTCATCATCTCCGCTAACAGGGTTCACCAGTTCGAAAAACACTGGCCCCTCCTCATTAGTGTTGTCATGGGTAACTAACCCATAGCCAAGGAAAACACACAGGATAAGAGGGGAAATGTCACCACCACTTCAAAATCTATCTTTCGCGTTTGGGTTGCTGATCTTTTGTTGTTCTTCTTCGAGACCAAAGTTTTAGTGATAATGTTTGATAGGAGAGACAAAAAAGACAAAAGCTACCTTAACCAATCATGACTAGTTTATAGACAGATGAAAATGCAGTGCTCAATGCAATACCCTAATACTTCTGGCTCAAGAAAAT
This sequence comes from Scalopus aquaticus, assembly GCA_004024925.1. NCBI lineage: Eukaryota > Metazoa > Chordata > Mammalia > Eulipotyphla > Talpidae > Scalopus > Scalopus aquaticus. Next base: position 2,291 of record PVIJ01009461.1, read on the forward strand.
AGCAAAAGTCTACAAACGGGCTTCAGGGGGACCAGGAGACTGAGGGGAGCAGGCTCAGTGAGATCCTGGCCACACAGGGAAAGGAACCACCCCGGAGTCGGAGACACCAAGACCCAACTTCAGTCAAAGATTCTGTTTCTTTTTATCAGCAAGCAGTTTTCTACCAGAGCAGCAACTACTACATGTATCAAACCCATTCTTCCGTGTGTGGGCAGATTAACTTGGATATATCCCTGAGAGAGAGTACAGCTTTGGCATGCTCTCATTTGTCCTGTAAGGGGTTAATACTGAAACACACGTTTTCTCGGCCTTCACACCAGCAAGCATCCATATCAAGTTAAAGACGGCATTTGAGAAATGTAAACACACACTTTGGTCAATTTTCACAGTTACCGTCGAGGACAGCAGGCCACAGCCGATCCTGAAGACCATCTTGTTTTGGGGATCAGCACATCTGTTCATTTCCTACAGATGTTGCCCAGAGATATTCTTGCTGAGATTCTGCTCAACTGTTGAACTGAAGCCCTAATTTCCAAGTTCCTCAAAAGAAAAAGAGGGGGTTCAGATGGCTGTTCTCCTCAGTCAGATATTTACAAGGAAGCAAAAGCACTAGTCTTGGTGTTTTTGTGGCTGGAAGGCTACTGTGTGTGCAGCTATGCCAGCTGGGCGAAGTTTTCATTCTTGAATGGAGGAGTGACGGATAGATCTGTGATAATCCTCAGGACTGCTAATGTGTTCAGGTAATTCATAGCCCCTTGAGAAATGTCCGCTGTTTTGTTGAGCAAAATAATACAGTTGTCTGGCCAGAAGAGGTTCAACCTTTAATAACAGATTGAAGAAAGACATTAGTCTTGATAACATTCTGTGACTGTTTCCTTTGATCAGCAAGCAATTCATTGACTCTTCATTGGCTATTTCTCCATACGTCAGGATGCCGTGAAGTGACACGTCAGGTCCCATAACATACGAAAACATTTCCTATTTGCCATCCTCTACAGTACCTTTTGTTAGTCAGTAACACTCCCAACCTATAGTCAGAATCTACTTGATTTGGGGTTTCAACTGAAATTAAAGATGATACATTTAAATCAATGGCCTCTTGAAATTTATGTTTTACTAAGGCCAAAGCAGAGCAGGTACAATCAAGGAAGCTTGAGGCAATTTTCAAGGAAATGTTGGTTAGTGGATTTATTTTCCACAAGAGCAGCTTGACAGGGATGAGGTGAGTCTTCCCCAATAAGTGATGGCCCCTAAAATTACCCAGATGTTGTACAGGTTCTAAACCAAACACGGAAGAAAACCATATCAAACAATAACAAAACTACCATTGTGGGAAAAGAGATGTCAACTGAACCCAAACTCATCTAGTTTGACGGATCACATTCACCCTAAAAATTCCACTTTCAACTTTTCCTGAATTTATAATATCTGAGAAAACTGAATGCTCTTGTGAATGGTGCTATTAAATTGAGCATTTGTAACTTGCATGTAACTAGTAGGAAGGACCTAAATGAATCAAGTGCATGATAGGAGGAAATAGGAACTCCTGGTGAGCCACACCATGCAAACAGGTTTCAGGGGTCCTGGATGGACTTAGAAAACATTCCAAATCGCTCTACTGCAGAAGTTTATTACCAACTGCCAAAAGGTAATTTATCCATGCTAGGTTTATTTAGACATTTCACAATTCGGATTGTAACACACCATCAATTACTATACTATATCAATAGTTGTATCAGTCACAGGAGAGAATTCATGAGAAAGACTATAAAGACTCTGAGATTCTGTTTTTGTCAGTCAGTTGGTTTTTGGTTTTATAATCAAGAGAGGTGGGTTGTGTGTTTGAGATGAGATAATGTTTTATTTCACTTTTCAATAAGAAAAATTCTCTGAGCTAAAAATTGATCTGGATTTTGGTATTTTTCCTACTCTATCTGGGTCCCTGAATGAAGGGAAGGAGCAATGCAAAATTTGCAAATTGAAAAATATCTTAGGTGTTCAAAACTCTTGTTTTCTGGGGCAAATTAATGCTACATGTCATCTCTGGAAGACTTTTTGTTTTCTTTCTCTGGAAAAAGATGTTTGCTTCTCCAGTAGAACCTAGCTTAACCTTTACTAGAGGACATAACGATGGTCTGATTTATTTGACTTCTTTGTAAGATTTACCTCCCTCCAAATAACACCTGGCCATTAGCTTCCAATAATTAAATCATTTCTAAAACTCCAGAAATCAAAGAGAGGCTGGGAAATGGTTGCAGAGGGCCTCCGACATGCAAGTAAACACACCGGCTTCCCATTTGGGAAAAGCTTCTCCATCAAGTAAGTAATTTTTAAAGCAACATTAAATGTAGAGAAAACAAAAGGCAACTTTTAACATGAATCCTTTTAAGTGTCTATGAAATGGGGACATGCTATTTCTTTGAAAAATTAAAAAGGTGGAACCCACGAGTCCCACGGTTGGGGATCATCTCCCAGAGCAAGCGAGCTCATCTCTGGGATGGGTACTCTGTTCATTGGGCCATGCTTCCTCCCTCATGATTTAACCAAGTCACCTGACATGTGCTTTTCATCTGGGACTTGTCTACATGGGCACCTGTCCTGATGAAAAATGGAAAAATTCAATCACTGGAATGTAACAGAATACTGGAATGCAACTGAATACTCACATGAGCAGTGATGAGCTTCCTCTGCCTCTGAGGGTCTGGAAATTCTTCCCCAAAGCACAGAGTGATCTGGAATCTTGGCTGGGGCCGGCCATGATGAGCAAACGCTTGCAGTTCTGAGGGAGCCCACAAGAAGAGAAAACATGCTCAAAATCCCTCATCCTTGAACACACCAAGTAAAAGCAAAAAGCGAGTTCACTGTGGATTTCGACTTTTCTCCAAGTGGGGTTCTTGACTTTCCAACCGCAGGGAAGAGGTTGTGCCTCCCCACCCTAAGTATGCCTTTCCCAGGGGGCTCTAGGCTTCACTCAAACAAAGGAACTAAGTCCTGTAGATAAAGAACCCTGCCCCACTGGATGCAAAAGTTAGCAGAGAAGAGTAAAGGAGGGAGAAAAGGGAAAGAAATAGCTATAATGAAGCCAAAGCACAAATTCTACCAAGGAGAAATTTCCATTAAAAAAAATAAAAATTGTTTGACTTGATCCAGGATGATTGACAAACCTCATCTCAAAACTGCTGAGTCCTCATAATCCAAAATCTGTGCTGCCCGCCCCCCTACATGACTCAGGCCCCCCAGAACAAGCTTTAAGTTATCCTGGAGACTGAGCCACAGCCACAAGCTGCAAGCCCAAACCGTGTGACTCTGACCTCACTGTTCTCAGTCTTCTGGGACGGCAGGTGATTCAGTAAGGGGAGGGGCAGCGCGAGGCCTCCGCTTTTGGGGACTCGTCCATACCATACCACCATGCCCAATGCAAGGACGCAAAAGAGCTGGAAGCACGGCTGGAAGATTGTTCAAGCCCCGGCCTGGACCCTGTTCCTCCCTCGCCCACATTCAGGATGACTCCTCCGCCTCTAGCTGCTCCTGTGCCTTTAGCCAGAGTGAAACATCAAGTCCTTCAAAGAAACGGGCGTCACCTTAGCTGCTCCAACTTCTGCAGAACAGCCTGCGGATGCAGACGCATCTTTATCAGATTAAGCGCCTCAGCTGTGCCTCTGGGACTGTCCCTAAGAGTTTGCGGATCCTGAATGGGTAGATATCAAAGATTTCCACCATTCTCTTCAACAGAAGAGACGTTTCTAGCTAACTCACTGGACTATTTGACTTCCTGCTTTTCTTTTTTTTTTTTCCAGAATTCAAATCAAACCTAACCCCTAACTGACAGTCAGATTGTGTAAAAGGTTTCCAGACCACCAAGGTCTGAGACTACACCTACACAAGTTGATCAGAGTGGCGAGTTGGCACAATTTTCTGAAAAAGTCAAGCCTCAGAGGCTTGATAACAGCATAAGTTTCTGTGGGAATCCTAGTTTTGCAGAAGCTGAGGGGACACAGCTGCTGTTTTTATTCACTGGAACCTCAGGGAATACTTAAAGATAAGAGGTACAGAGCACAGCCCTTGGTCAAAGATGAATAACAAAAAAACAACAGCTTCTGCTCACAGATAAATATTCACTTCCAGGAGAGCGCATCCCCAGCCCAAGCGCGCCTGCCGGCCCCCTGCCTGCACCTCCTCAGTGCTTTGCGCCCCAAGCGCAGCTTATAGTCCCCTCCAAGGGGAGGGCTCTGCCTTCCTGAAACACACATGGCTGGAGAAAGGCACAGGAGCAAGAGCCACCTTCCTGAGGTGCCTTTATTCAAGCCCTGGGGTATCTTTCAGAAGCCAAAGAGACCAAGATGCACAATCTCCCAGGAAACCAGACCCATGCCATACATGGAGGAGCAGACAGGGTACCCTCCTTAGACCGCCCCCACCCCCATTGTAATCACCTCATTGGACCCCAGGATGGATAGAATAGTCCTGCTGAGGCTTGGAGGGGCTTCTGCAGCTCAGGCAGGGGAGGAGGGGTGCAGAGCTGCCTGCCTTTCTCACCAGTGTGGCGGGGGGGTGGGGGTGGGAGAGAAGCAGGGACGCAGTGCTCCCTCTTGTCACACCTCTCTGTCCCATCTAGGGACTAGTTTGGGGTACCAAGAGAGAATCTAGATGAGCTGAAGCAAATCTGGGTGACCGAAACACGAAAGGCTGAGCACGTGTAGATGGAGTGAGGACGCCGATCGCCCTATTTTCATTTGAAATGACCCAAGAATCAGCTGCAGGGGAAAGTGCTTTGGGATGAGGTGCAAAATAATTTAGTCAGGGGGCAGTTAGCTGGCAGGGAACTTTCTCCCTCCAAATGAGGTGTCTGCAATAGAGATGGCTCAACTAGCACCAGAGGAAACTTCAACAAAACATGGCCAGCAGATTCACAGCTCTGGACAAACCTAACTGTCATAAAATCAAAACTAGGAAAGCAAACCTTGACTGGTTCTGTAAATTGATTAGAAATCTGCACAGCACTGAGATCACTCAAAGCCTTCTCATCACTTGCTAAATCAGCTGGGCACACGCTGTCCTTGGTCCTACCAGCCAGAGGGCACGCGTGTCTGAAAGAGGACATAGCTCGCCCCTGAGAAGACCAGTAGGCTTCTCATCTTTACGGTTTTCCTAGGAACCCTGAAAGAGCTGAAACAACAGACAGGCTTGCTAAACTCCGATAGAACAGAACCTCACAAATACGTGACCACCCATGGAAACTTGGAATTTCGAAGCGGCAGCCCCTGAGTAATCTCCTTCCCCTTCTTGCCCCTTTGCTGATGGGCAGGAGCAGGCAGTAGAGGCAGAGGTGACCCTGCCAGGAAACCCACTCTGGGGTCAGGCCCAGGGGGTGCAGGGGTGAAGGGAAGGAAGCCTGCTGCCCAGGAGGGGCCCGCAGTTTTGGCCCCGTGGGGGAGACCCCATCACCACCTTCACCCTCTCTACGACTCGCAGGTACAGGGCACTCCATTCCAGCAGGCTCTTAGGTGTGTTACCTGATAGGAACTGCTGCGTGTCGAAGAGCTTGCAGGTCTGGTCTCTCTCTAGTTTGTTGGGTCTGTCGCTGCACAGGGCCAGGGGCCCGTCCCAGTAGATCCGGCTCTGGCATAGTCTTTTGGCGTAAAGTCCGTCGGGGGCCATCCAGAGGACCACTCCTCTCTCTAGGTGGCTCAGCAGTTTCTCGATGTTTTTCCTCTGGCCGTTGTCTTCCGGGTAGGGGAAGAGGACCTGGTCCAGGTTACTGACGTCATAGGTGTGGCCGTGGGAGATCCGACAGCCTTCGGGGCTGGCTGTGGTCACCTCCTTCACCAGGATCTCCCGGTAGTACAAGCAGATGTGGAGTCGGCAGTCTGCAAACACAGAGCTCTCGGGTCAGGGCTAGGGGACCGAGGACAGCTGGCTGCCCGCCAGGCCAAACCACTCAACCAGAACAAAGCATTCTGATGGGACAGTGGTGTCCCAAAGTGGAAAAAGTAGAAAGTTTTGAGGCTCAAGGAAGTCAGGCAGTGTTGCATGCTCATATCTTTCCTAGAGAGTCACAGATAGCAAGTTATTAGAGAACTCCCACAAAACAGAAACCTATTTAATGTGTGACTCAACATTTTCCAACTTTAGGTGACTATGGAACTTTGGGGAGGGGCTGAGGAGAGCATAAGATTCATGAGTTTTCTGCAAAATCTGCTTGACTTGTGTTAGAAAGCACCCTGGTTAAGAACTTCCTATGCGATTTGGTTTGGTGTTTATTTTTATTTTTTTTTTTGATGATGATAATACTGATGACAACATTTACATAAAAAATATTGCTATGAACCACTGAATGAAAATTCACCTTTAAGCACGGCCATCAATTTTGACTGTGGAGGAAGTAAACCCTAAATTAACTTCTACTAACGAAGAGAATATAATGATGTCTCATAAAAAACTACGTATGCCCACACATCTGAAAGAGCCTAAAATATCAATATGATGTCATCTAGATAAAAAAAATAATTATACACCAGCATGTGTCCATTCAGGGGAGAAAAGTACTAACATCCTACACACAGTGGTCTCTGAGGGTTGGGTGCATGATGTTTTCATTTTCCATCTTTGCTTTTCTGATTTTTAGATTAATTTTCTATAGCGTGGATGTATCCCACAGATGTACCACTTGTGTGATAAAAGTATTCACATGGAAAGAAAGGAATCACTGAGGAAAATGTGTTTTAAGAGTCAAGAGAAATCTCACTAGGCTCTGTTGAGTTTGACAGTAATGAGGTACAACCACATCTTCTAAAACATGAAACGGGGTGAATTCATGTGTGAAATACTGCTGATGTCAGAATCCTTTTTAAAATAGGACACACAGACTGAATTGACCAAGTTAGGTTTGTAACAGACCCCTTCCCTGAAGTGCAAGGGACTTCATGGCTAGGCCTCGCTATGGGGAATGGCATGGGATGTAATGTAGTTAGCTGGGAAATGCGCTCATGGTAGAGAATCAATCCGTATCAGATATACAAAAAAAGAAACCCACAAAACCCTTGATTTGTCCATGCCAGGTGCTGAGGTTCCAACAACCCACATTGCTATCCTAATTCTTCAGTTCAATTTCAGCCACTGTGGAGACACTTCTCTGATAGTGAACCCTAAAGAGAGTGGGTGTTGGCTATTTGAGGTGACTGGCAGGGCAGGTTTCATTTCATTTAATGTCATCAGAAATCACAAGATCATGGTGATATAAATAGCTGTTTATTTCCTACCCATCAGGCACCCACACAAACCTTAAGTGCTTAAGAAAAGGAGTTGAAATTTCTAAAAACAAACCCCAGGCTTTCTGCTCGGAAACACCTCGTCCTCAACTTTGCTGTAAGAAGCACTGAGAAGAGGTGCAGCCGGGCTCACAAGAACCTCACCATGCAAAGAAGTCAAGGGAAAAACCAGCTCCCCTGGGACTGAGCGAGCTGCCTGTAACATTTATTGCCCTGAAAACTTGAGAGTTTAGTTTATGTTCTGTTGCTGATTTTTAGAGAGGTTGGGGCCAAGGTGAGAATTCTGAAGCTATTCATTTTTAATATGATTTTTAAATAGAAATATTCTGAAGCTATTCATTTTTAAACAATCCAAGACATGATTTAAAGAAGTAAATGTGTAGACACTACATTTACTCAAAAGGCCTGAGTGATCTTCTTAAAAAGGGCACCATCTCTGAGGTGTAGAGATTACAAGGATTGTTCTAGAAAGATGACCTTTAAAATCCTATCTGGATTAGTTATTTGCTTGTAACACTTATCAAAACTCAGAGGAAGACCACAAGTGCTTGTTGCCTTTAGCAATTAGGAAGTCACAAAGAGAAAGGAGCTGGAACTCACGTTCCAGGGAAGAGCAGCAAGAAGACCTATTTGGGGCTAAATGTAGGAGACTCAGCTTTTCAAAATGAGAGGTCCTTGTGCTTGTTTTTTTGTTTTGTTTTGTTTTTTAAGAAATTATACTATAGCGTGAGAATTCTGGCTGAAGAGGGGCCTGAATAAGGGGACTGGGGTGTCTGCCTGTTCCTGGACATTCCGAGAGATGCCAACAGAGAACTTACAATAATTCGTCAGAGCAGTAGCATAGCTGCCTTCTAAGTGCTTCTCTGTGGCACAGCTTGGGAGTCCTGTGTCCATGCCCGCTCCAGGCCCGGGGGGAAGCTGAGCTCACTGCCCCCCAGCTCATCCACCCCAAGGCGGGTCTCCTGGGGGGCCACGCCTCACTCACCTGAGAGAGCCAAGGCTTCAGCAGACCTTATGCTTGGCTCTATGGGGATCCCGGGGGCCTGGGACTCAGGCGGGGCACAAGCATAAAAGGTTCCTGTCACCTGGCAACCTGCATTTGCAAATAAAAATCAGATGATGTCTAAACAGTCTGTCCGTCCCACAGGGAGGCCGCCTCTCCCTGAGGTGCCTGGGGGTGTACCCGCCGGGAAGGGAAGCGTCCAGGGTTCTCTAGAGCAGACCCCTGGCACTCTCCAGAGGAAAGGTTAGAGGGGATCTTTTCACAGCTTTTGAAGGAAACTGGGAGCTTTTTCTGTAACGTCCTTTCTTTTTGCCTTCCTTCCTTTTTTCTTTTCTTCCTCCCTTTCTTTCCTTCCTTTTAAGGTTTGCTAACTCTGCTGTCATTTCACATAATTGCCATTGTGTGTGTAGGTGTGTCATGAGACCATCCGGGCTCTACTCTCTTTGCAGCTTTTTACTAAATTTTGTGAAAACTCACCGTGTTATAATGTCCATGCTGGCCCTCAGATTCCTAGAACTTACTCATCTCATCAGTGGAAGTTTCTACCCTTTGACCAACACCCCTCCATAATTCATAAGCAGGGAAACTGAACGAGCTGAAGTAGTTCACCCTGTTCACAAAGCAAGTTCCCTGTGGGCCTATGAGTTCTAATGTCAAAGAACCTGGATTGATTAAAAACCCACATTACTCAGCCCACATTCCTTAGATGGTTACTTCTCGGTTTGGGAGAAGAGTGTCTCTTGGCAGCAGAGAAGCTGTGACTGGCAATAAACATGCGTAGAGAAAGACCATGTAATATACGGGCACTTCACCACGCTCAAAACATGTGGAGCTGTTCCAATCATTCACACAGTTCTAGACATTATTAGCTATAGAGCCCTGACACAAGTGTGATTCTCAGACACCGCTTCCATGTTAGCTAATCCTCCACTTCCCTAGGGAAAACCAGCCTTTGCTGCCAACCGCACTTGAAAAGCAAACAAAACCAAAATCCAAGCTTTTGCGGAGTGGTGCCACTCAATACAAAATTAAATAGTGGCATGCTTCGTCAACACCACAAGCCAGGAGTGACCTGCGCTTGACAAGGAGAGCAGGGGACAGGCCAAACTATGAAGGAACAAATCTTCCCAGAACTGAGCATTTGACCCATCTCAGGATTTCTAATTAAGTAATGAAGTCAAAGCTTGTGTTTTGTTCTGTTGGATGTGATAGATGAATTTTTCTCATCATTTAGCTAGTTAGCAACTCTGCTGGGAGATTCCATCTTGACACCTGGGGACTCCGCAGGCCCAGAGCCATGTCTTCCAAAATAAGCAAAGCTCGTTGGGGCCCAGTCTCTTCTTAGCATCACTTCTAATCCCAAGAATAATGTAATTGTTTAAGGGAAATCTACTGGTTCAGTGATCTCCTGGGGTCTCCAGAGGGAGAGTCTGGCTAGCGCTGGGTACCCGCTTCACAGCGGTGTAGACAGAAACAGACTACACCTGTCTGGTCAGGTGATTAGGTGACCCCGGGTTCAGCATTTCAGGACAATCCAAGAGAGAAGACAACCAAAACCTCTTACTTTTTGCCCAAGACTAAAAATTAAGATTACTTTTAACCTATTAAACAAATGATTGAAAAGAGAGAGCCAAGTCAACAGATAAATAAGTCAAGATTTTTAAATGAAAGAGCCAAGCAGCTTGGCACCTGGCATGCTTGTCTTATGCAGAAGGTGGGCTCTAGGTCTGAGAAGATGGGGGCAACTGGACCCCCACCTCCTCGCGGTCCGTGGGACTTTGGGCGCTATGCTTACATTCCGTGAGCTGACCACTGCAGAAAGTGGTGCATTCTCTAGCCGCCTGGACTGGTCTCGGGGAGGTTTAAACCAGATCTCACATAGAGCATGGCTGGGAATGGGTTCTGGCCCTTAGTAGGCTGCGGTGTCCTTCCCGACACCTGACCATCCCAGAGGGGAGAGAAAATGGTCTCTCCTTGGCTGTAGGGAGAGTGGGAAGAAGCAGTGGGATTGGCCAGAAGGACAGAGCAAGACCACCAGGACCCGGGGGGCCTGAAAGGTCAGCAGGCACCCCTGTACCAGCCTCAGCACCCTTCTTACCATTTTCACACGCTGGGCCTTGCCAGTGGTGGCTTCGGGGTCCAAATGTCACAGGACATTGATAGGGGATTTCAGGGTGCGACTGATCAGGAACGTATTCCCTCCAGCTTCGATCATGGGGAGGCATCATGTAGTTATGAACCTGCTAAAGGAGCATGAGGGAGGCGGTCAGGTGACCTGCAAGGTCAGGCGCAGCAAAGCATGCTGGTTGGGCCATGGGGCAAAAGGGGTGACTCTTTTATAGCCTCTGACACTTCTCAGGGAATCTCTTCTTTGGCTGGCAGCCAAACCATCTTATCCGAAAAGACTTGGGAGCCGATCGCCCATCACACTAGGTAGAAACTGGCCGTAAAGACTCAAACAGCACAATGGGGACAGTGTTGTAAAGCAATGCTTTCTGTAAAGTTTCATCATATGGTTAAACCTGGCACCAAAACTACTGCAGGGAAGTTTGCGCTTTTTTACCCACCAAAGGGACTCAAACAGAGCGGTCATTCACAGCAGGAAAGCCTAAAGAGGTCAGCTGCCCTGTGGTTTCACATGATATAGCTCTTCTTCCAAAAACCTTCCACTTCCACAAAAGGTCTGTTTCCCAGATTTCAGACTCAGTAGTGGCAGACGTGCCACTGAAACCCACATGGACAGGGCCACCAGGTGGAAAGCCATTTGGTTTGGCGGCTTGACTACAAGCAAAATTAAAGTTCTGCTCTTTGAGTTGGTGCAGCCCCTCCTCTGGCCCCTCCACAGTACCTGCGCTGGGAGGGAGGTGTAAGGAGTGGTCATCGTGTAGGGGTGGCTCATGGTCATCTGCGGGTCTTCCAGGTTGATCTGCTTTGCTCCTGTGTGATTGGGCAAAAGGGAAATGGCACAACATGAAAAAAGGAACTGATAGAAGTAAATGTCAAAACTTAGAAAAATACCTGAGGGTTTAATTCCTAGAATGCAAAACACAGTGTTGACAAATAAGGCATTGCTCAGCAATTCCCTGGGGCGATCGCTTGTTCAGTCCATTAAACCACTACAAGATCTCACTTACTCAGGACAGGTAGAGAAATGAGCTGTGTGCACAGGCCCTCCCCCAGACAGAGGTCCACAAGTGAGGTGGCCTAGAGGGTTTATTTAAAATTCAGAGTCCTAGTTCTTTTCTGAGACACTGGTCAGAATCTTGGAAAGAGGGAATCTGAATTTAAGAAGCATCCCAGCTGATGTAGCACACTCTAAAATCTCACCTTCTTATGACTATACATAGTAACAATATACCAGGGGTGGATGTCCCCTGCAGGTCTCCCAACGATCAAGTACCAGCAATTGTTTGATAAGCAAAAGCTTCTCACAAGTTTTCTCTTTTTTCATGGAAATTTGGTTTGTATCTTAATAAAACTAGCTGGAAAACGCAAGCATGCCCATGCACACATGTGCATACAGGGGGAGACTTGGAGTCTGAGCAATGACCCTTCACTAATTCACATGAACTTCAACTTCAGGGCACCTGGGCAATGAGCTACTGGGCTTGAACCTGAGGCAGAAGGCAGGCAGGCTATAAAAATCAAATTTGGAAAAAGGGACTCAGAGGATGAAAGGGAGGTGTTCCAAGCTGCCACAGGCTGACACCCCAAGTCAGGAGACCCCACCTTTTTTGGCACCCTCAGGAACAATCCTGTAGACTTTGTAGGGGTCGGAGATGTCCAGCTGGCTCCTTTCTACCAGCTCCTCGAAGTCGTTGCTCTTGTTCAAGGCGCATCGCAGACGGGTCTTCCAGGTAGGAGGATCGGGTTTATCTATGCCTTCTCGAAACTTGCCTTTGAATAGTGCCCACGCCTGTGTGTGAAGAGGAAAGAATGTTAAAATACAGGTCTTAGAAGAAAATCTGGGGATTGTGTTTCTGAAGGCCATCACCGGGGCTTAGGTGCTTCAGATGTCCACCAGTTGTCCTCTGGGTGAAACTGGAAATGAGTGGCTTGAACATTTTCCAGGTCTTTGTAAAAGATGGTGCGGTGTGAAGGACTCCTGGACAGGACTCGTCACTCTGAGGGAGGCTGAGTGGAACTGGGGGCAGAGCTGATACCCATAAAGCACTGCTGGACGGTCAGACACTTGAAGGTATTCTGAGAGCAAATTCCCTGAGGAAGTCCCCTGAGCCTGCTCTGCCCACGGTGGTGGAGCTGGGCCCCTCATGCACAGGTCACCGGGGAAACCAATTGTGGCAACACACACACACACACACACACACACACACACACACGTGCGCAAGAGAGAAAGAGAAGGGAGGTGAGAGATGGGGAGGAGGGAAAATAGAAAGGAAAAGGAGGAGAGGGAAAGGGAGAGAGGGATTTCCAGAGAGGGACCTGTAAAGAGACAAATAGAGAAACCAGCATGGAAGGACACAGAAAGAACCAGAACAAAAGATCCAAACAAACTGAACCAGAGAAAAAGAATCCAGAGAGACAGAGACCCCAGAGAAAAAAAAAAAACAGAAATAAAGGCAGAAGGACAAAGTGAAAGAGGGGAGCACCCATAGGTGTTCACAGAGAGGCAAATAGACACCGGTTGATTAGGGGAGGCAAGGAGGGATTCAGAAGACAGAAAAAAGGTTCCGATGGAAACAGGAACCCACAGAAATGCGACCAAAAACACGCAGACGGGCGGGCATCCTTGCTCCTGAGTCCTCTGCCTGCCTGAGCTCCCAGGGATTTCCCAGGGGCAGAGCCCGTTAACTCCCTGGGTATTGCTTCTGCCACATGCTCAGGACTGGACCTGATCCTTCTCCCTCCCACCTCGTGAAACCACTGGAGAAGCTGAAAACTCTACTTGTCCCTGGCTCCCCATTAGCCACCCAGTTGCGCCAGGCTTTGAGGGCTCAGCCCATCCCGTCAGTATGGGGTGGTCCCCCGACCGTGAAAGAACCGCCTCAGGCGCCCACTGGGCTCGCCACAGAGCCTCAGAGAGGGGCCCCCCGCAGGGCTCTGGGGCCCTCCCCCAACCCGACCATAGGGTGCCTGCGGACTTGTCACCTTGAAGAGGGCGGCGTCCTCCTCGCGGTTGTAGTCCTGCTTGCCAGCGTGCTTCCAGGGGATGCGGAAGATGCTCTTCTCGTCGTTCTCCCACACCAGCCCCGGGTACTTGCCGCTGTCGATCTGGTCGATCAGCCACTGGCGGAGTTTCCCATTGCCGCAGCTCACCGAGCTCATGCCGAACTCTCCTCCGCCTCGGCCGCTGCCTTCCAGATTCATGCCCAGCGCGCCGACGGTCGTCGCCCTCACGCGCCCGGAATCTGCCTCGTGCGCTGGCTGGCTCTGCGCTGCAGGGGAGATCCTCGAGCTTCAGGCCCGCACCCATGCCGGCACGGCGCGCAGGCACTCTATCCCTACCTCTCTGGCAATAACCACGAGGCGCCTGGAGCCTTCGGGGAAGCGTGGCGCGCGCTGCAGAGTGGGTGTCACCAAAGGTCCCAGAGATGGCACCTTCTCGGCTAGTCCCCGGACTTGCCCCGGGGCACGCTCAGTCCTTCCGCCTCGTGAGCGCGCTCTCGGCGGGGTCCATCCTTCTACCCAACTTTCGCCTAAGTGCCCGTTCTTAACGCGCCGCCCAGCCCAGGCGCTGCCTTCCCCGGACACGCCAGTCGCCAGGGCGCACACTCCCAAATCCAATGGCCACCACTCCCGCACTCCGTTAGCGTACTCACTAGCAGCTCCCGCTCCTCTGCCCATTCCCAAGCAGTAGCCAGTCAGTCTCCCCGTTCGCCGTCAGTTTCCGCTCTTGCCCACTGCCCGATACACACTCCCTTGGCGGCCCCCAACCCCCAGAGGATCTCCACGCGCGCTCGCCTGTGGTCGGGGGTTGCAGGTGTGCAGCACCCAGCAACTCCTCCCTGGCCTGCCCCCCCCCCCGGCACGCGCACACGTAGCCCCAAGAACATCCTCTTAGACCTCTCCAGAGGGTGGGGATTAGTGGGCCCTGAGGGCAACAAGCGGCGGAGAATGGCCCTTGGCGAGGAGCCGGGGATTCCCGCCCGCGGAGCGTCAGCTGAACCCTGCGGGCAGGTGAGGCAGAGCGGAGGTGGGGAGGTGCCGGGGAGGAGAGGAGGGCAGAGGGTAGGGTTGAGGCAGCAGAGCGCAGGACCGGAGTGGCCCAAATTTGGAGCTCCTCCTCCACCAGCGCCAGTCGAGGAGCAGCGCGCCGGAGGCCGCGGTGAGTTTGAACCCCTGAAGAGCTAGGAGCAGGAGGAGTCTCAGATCCGAGTCTGGGGAGTTAACCGGCTGTCCCCCGCGGGAAAGCCTGCAGCCCAGTGTGGGCCCCTTCGACACCCGTCCCGAGCCTTTCCTGGGGTTGACTGCCGTTAACCCTTCCGATTCAGCGCGTGGTCTCCCAGGGATCAGGGCTAGGCCCACCCGGAGTGGCGGGGCCGCAGGAGCCTGGAGAACCGGCAGGGATGCTCCCCCAGCAGTCCCCCGGGCGGTCCTCCACCGCGCCCTCATGGAGGCCCCTCGGCCCAGAGCAGATGGGGTGGGAGTCGGGGGCTCCCTCGAGGGGCGTGCTCCCTCCCGGACCCGAGGCTGGGGTCTCCTGCGTGCGCTTGAGGCGGGGCCCGGGACCTCCCACCTCGCACTCGCGGGACTGTCCTGCCAGTCTCACATCCGTGCTCCAGTCAGACCCCAGACCTTACCTCGCCCCGGACTAGGAGCCGAGGGCAGCGGTGAGTCCCAAATTCAAGTGGTGAAAGTAGACTCGGAGGTGCGAGAAAGAGGAACTTTATAGAGCTTAAAAACCCGCTAGGGGCGGAGCCTTGTGGGGCGGGGCCAGCGGAGCTTGGGGGTGGAGGCGGGGCGGGAGAGCGAGAGTCCGCGGGCGAGTCCCGGGCTAGCGCACCCCGGGTTCTGCGCACGCGGTGTCGGGGACCCTCACTCTCGGCGGTTTCCTGCGAAGGGCAAGGCGCGAAACGGGGACCTCGCCTCCGCTCCGTGACCCGCGGGAGGCCCGTCGATAACTAATAACAGCAAACCTACAGCCGTGTGGTTAGGGCGGGAAGTGGGGGACGTGTAGAAGCGGGAATCTGGTGCGAAGGGACTTCGCTTGCAGATTAACTGAAGAAGGAGGAATTGTCCTTATCGAAAAACTGGGGACTGGGGGGAAGAAGGGGGCACGCTTGGCACCGCCAGTGTTGGATACCGCGTTGCCCCTCCGCGGTTTTTAGAGACCATCATACTTACCAAAAAGAATAAAAGGAAATGGCCCAGATCCCTTGAACTATAAACTGTGGTTCAAATACTGGCTACAAGTTTGAAATGCTTACTTTCAGTACTTTTGCGTCTATTAAACTAGTGAACTGAGGTAACTCAGAATGCATAGCCCCCCAACATAAAAGAGGGGGGTGTCCCGAAGTATCAAATACTTAATTGCTTCTGGATTTCAATTCACCTTAAAACGCCACAGTTTTAGCCTCTATCTGGCATATACATAGCCAGAATAAAAATGACTATTTTAGCACACCTGCAATTTGGTTTAATCTGCCAAGAAAATCTGGATAGCAGAATGAACTCCCTGCTACCTGCCCACTAAACTTTCACCAGAGCATCTTGGATGTTGCGACTGTGTTTATTAGCAATTTCAGGTAAAACCATCAGGTCACAGTTTCTATATGATTTAAGATCACCACCTCCTAGGTCAACATGCAAGTTTTGAAAAGCTTTTGATTTCACTTATTTCTCAGTTTTTCTTTGAATCTTATCTATTGGGTCAGTGTCTCCCCATTGAAAAAATTAAGTTTAGGCTAGAGCAAAAACAGACAGTGAAGCACCGATAACTAACAGACTTTTCCTAAAACTAACAGACTTTCTCAGAAACTAACAGGATGCCATGCCTTTATTTCACCCAAGTGAAGTTTTCCATGATGAGGAACTGGGTAGTAAACAGCAGGTTTTGCTCAAAGAAAATTCTGCATCACCTGTTTTTCTTCCTTTCTTCGACTCATTCATTCAGATATTTTTGAGCACCTACTGGTTATCAGGAACTATTGTAAGAGCCCTTTGTTGCCTGGAACAAAACAAAGATCGCCACCTTCAAGTTGCAATGCGTGTCAATCGGTGAATTCCTTTCCTCTCAGTGTTCACAAACAGCACGGGAAGGGGTTTGCTAAGAACAAAAATGGTAAAACTAGAGCTTCTCACACTTTCGTACACGTGTCCTCTGCAGCGGGCTTAGCTGGTTTCAACATTTTCCTCACCAGGCTACTTTTAGAAGTTCAAAACAACAGTGACACTCTGAAACTCGCTGAGACTTTACAACTACTTCTGGACGATTTTAGGAGGGATTGCTAATCTTCAACGCCATCTTCTGGTTCAGTCATTTTTCCTGTTCACCTACTAGAAGTGATTTTTTTAAACCATGAGGTGAATACAAAGAATTGCCCAGTTTAACATAGTTTAACCTGGGAATGGGAGAGGGAGTGAAGAGGGGACAGGTAGGCAGGCGCATTCAATCCTTCACCTAAGACTTTTACCTCTTAGTCATAGTTGAAACAGAAAAATGACAAAAGCTTGGTCCTCCCCACACAACTTGAGAAAAATCAGAGAATTTCCCAGTGAAAGACTAGGCATCTGTTCTCAAAGGTCACAACTTGTTCAAAAGGAAAAACAAATAGGAAGTCAGTTAATTAAATATCTATTCAAGTCCAAAGGTGACCATCCTCTTCTGGGAGATTATGTATTTCAGTGAATTATATAATAATTGCTGAGTGGTGCTGGTTTTGAACAGAGTACATCAATTTTTCAATTCTAATGTGTTGTGAAGAGACTGTAAGAAAAGGGGAATTTACCTAAATTTGATATTCTAACAATCAACCTCCAAACATTGTACAACCACATGCAAAAAAATATTTTTGAAAATCCCATATTAGACACAAAAAATAACTGAGTGAAACCTCTTTTTGGGTAAAGCTATTTTCTTACCAAGTCATTCTTTAAAGGGTGGGCACTATAATTTGTTAAAAATACTGTGACTATATTCTTGGGAACATTTAAAGGGTGATTATTTTTAGTTACTTGTAAAAAACCAGGAAGATGCTAAAATTGTTTTGTTGTTATGATGTAGAACACTGTCATTTAAGATATCTATGACATATATTTTGTAGTACTATAGTATGAGTATAGTACTACAATATTGTATAGTAATATATACTATACAATGCTATAGTATTGTATTATAGGATTATGTTTATATGCTATCATTGATCAAGTACTCAAGTGTGAGGGTCAGCTTGACCTGGTTCAAATCTGTGAGGTCTTGGGTGAACTAGTTAACCAAAGTCTTACCTTGCCATGTACAAAGGCACTGGCTTTCTTGTCTCTTAGCGTGGTTGATAATGAAATGAGCTGAGCAGAAACCTGGCTCGTTTCAAGTATTCAACAAATTGGGACTATTCTCCTTTATGCCATGCTTCTTCAACTTTTGGGGATGTTTCATAGACTTTCTCTCATTTGGTCTTCCAGCCAATCCTGCCTGGGGGGTGGGGCAGGCAATATTTACCCCAAAACTTCCAGATGCCTCCCTCAAGGACACTCTTTCCCCTTGAGTACAGGGGAGTGCCTGCTCCTTGCACCACCACTTCAGAATCTGCCCTGAGGGCCTCCAAGGGCTTGTCAGTCTGGGGGTGTCGTGGAAACCCCAGTGTATCACTGGCTAAGTCAAGCTGGATAAGGCGTCATCTCTCTGCCTTTCTCCTCATTGCTGTAATGGAGACTGGCCTGCCAGGCAGGCAGCCTGCCAGGCAGGCAGCAAACCACATTGAACATTCTCCCAATGCTAAAAAATTGTTTTCTTCTTTCTCTTCTAACTTAGAACCATTCATGGCAGCCTCTGGCCACTTAGGTGATGGTAAATTCAGAGTAAGAAAAGCTACATTTTTTTAAAGCCACTAACCTAACCACTAGGCTTCACTTCATTCTTCATCATGAAGTTACATGCATTTTGAGGAAATCAGGGGAAACAGAGCTGCTTCGTGGCCACCACTCTTGAATATTTAATTCTCTGAAAATATTGCAACTTCATAAGCTAACACAGGAGTTGAGATGGAATATTCTAGAAGCGAGCTCATCTACCTCCCATGCTTGCTGCCACCTCATTTAAAAAAATGGACTTTCTTTGTAAAGTGATATTTTCTTTGACAATACCAATACAGCACAAAAACCTGGGTTGTTGTCATGCTGGCCTGTGTACATTTTCTAATTTAATTTGCAAAGGGCTCTGAGTTTCTTCAAGGAAAGAACTTTACAAGCTGCAGCAGCAAACATTCCCAGAATCCAGGCTGTTTATGAGGCCACAGAGCTAATATGCATGGTTTTTCCTGGGCACAGAATGTAACCCACTTTCAGGTTTAAGGAAATTGAACTTGTCTTCGTGATCAATTATGTAATAAAACATCCCGACGTGGAAGTATCTAGACAGGGTTGACTCCGGTCCTCTTGTTTACAAACACTGTTCCCTTTTTGTCTCCTCCTCTCGCCAGCATTCTAAGAAGTCTCCTTGTACTCTTTTTTTTCTGTCTGGCTTGTTATTCTCTCCGCACAAGTAGTGACGTGGCTTTTAACAAGGGGTCACTCGCTCCTGCCAGCTCCGGTCACCAAGCCAACAGAGATGCACACGGTTTGCAATACTTTGGGCAATTTTCTGAAATTTGAAGCAAGAGGTGAAAAGCCAATAGCTTTGTCTGGTTCCACTCATTTCACGCTGGGTCATTCTAAAGTCCCTACACCGGCCTTTCTACACCGGCTGCCCACTGTGAGACCACAGACCAGGCCTGGCCACACATGAAGGGTCACCCCTGAGACCCCAGGACCAAAGTGTATTCTTCAGCTGAGGCCAGACTGTGTTCTGGTGAGTAGCCTCCAAATCTCAGGGTCTTGCCACCACAGGGGCTACTTTGTGCTCACATGAGTTATTTGTGGTTCTGGTCATCACCTCTCTGAGAAATCAGGCCAACAAAGCAGCATCTATCTAGAACAGTCCCAGTCACATGGTATAGAGGAAGGTTTTGGAGAGGGGAGTGGGGGAGCCCCATGCTGATTCTTTAGCTTCCCATCTTTACGACATAAGGTAAGAACTGCACTGAAAACTTGCCTGATGGTGGCATTTAGGGAGGGGAAGAGAGAGAAGAAAGGCCAAGAATTAGAGAAGGTCTCTAGTGAGAGGCAAGGAGCCCACAGATGGGGTGGTGGTGGGGTGATTGGAGGAGGAAGGGAGCGGGTACAAGGGCTGGGTGGATGTGGGTGATGAAGTAGGAGTTGAAGATTACTGGAGGAATTCCATGCTCAGGGTGGGGAGGGGGCTGGGTATGACCAAGAACCTAAATAAAGACATCTGAGGAAGAATAGATTTATGAGGGACTGAGCAGGGGCAGATGGAGATGACATCCTACTTTCCATGTGATGCCCTGGGTGGTGCTGTGGTTCTTTTCAGACAGTGTCACTTGGCTCCCTTAGTTTTTGGAAACACAGAATTGCCCCTGGTCATCTATGTTTTGCTTTTCTGAACACAGATTTTTATTTTTTTAAATCAAAGTAGACTTTATTTTTTTTTCTTCTCACCACCAAATATCCCCTTTGTCTCTTTCTCCTCATCCCCCAGCCTCAGAACTTGCTTTACTCTATATCATTCCCTTGAACTCCCTCCATTTTGCTGTAAATGGCTGCATTTCATCTTTCTTCATGGCTGTATCGTATTCCACAGTGTGGGTAGACCACATCTTCTGGATCCAATCTTCTATCGACAGGCATTTAGACTACTGCCATTTATAATAGACTGCTATTTTAAATACTGATGCGACACACATGGTCTCTTAATCATCTTTGAACCAGGGGATTTTTCTGAAAATGCTCAGTGACTCCTGGCAGAGAGCTTCAAAAATGATGAGCCCCCCAGACCATGCTTTCGGTGACAAGAGTAAATGTAATCCTAGTCCTCCCTCAGTCTCTAACTGGGGGGGCAGCAGCAGAGCTTGAGACAGAAATTAGTTTGTGGGGCATTTATTAGGGAGTATTTGGGCCAAATACTTATGGCGGGGGGGAAGGAAGCAGGGTCTAGCAGGAAGGTAAACTGAGCACCAGCACCCCACTCACCAGGTCTCAGTCAAGGCTCGGGGAACTCTGGAGGTCACTCCAAGTCGGGGAGGAAGGGACACCTGACACCTGGGCTTATCAGCCAAGGGTGCACGCCCCCTGGGAAGGAAGGTGAGTTGGGCAGGGTGGTTTTCTTCAGTTGCAGCACCCTCCCAGGAGGGCTATCTGCTGACGCCATCTCTGGGAGCAGTTTGGTACCCCAGGAGTGACACATCTCTCACTTGGGACCGGGGATGTGGGCTGTGCAGAAAAGCATCAGTGAATCCATGCCACACTTCCCTTAGATCCACCTCCTCTTACAGGTCCTGGAAGCAGCTGTGCCAGGCTCCTGCCGTTTCTCGTCCTGGAGTAGACTCACCAGGTTTAACAAATAAAACCACAAACCTCCCAGTGAAACTGGCATTTCAAATAAACCTTGAGGAGTGATCTGTGTGTGTGTGTGTGTGTGTGTGTGTGTGTGTGTGTGTGTTGTTTGTGTAGGGTATTGTTCCAAGAGGAGTTTGAAACACACTCTACTGAAAAACATTATTCATTGTGTTTTAGAAATTCAAATTTCACCAGGCATCCTATGCTTTGTCTGGCAACCCTGGCCTGGAGGGAACTACTAGAGTAAGGTGATTAGAGCAGAAGCCAGCCCCACCCTGAGCTGGTCTGGAAATGCTGGATCTGCTGCGTGCTGCACCCTCCCCAGCCCCACCCTTAGTCCGCGGCTCTGCTGGACCAGTGACTGACTTAGTAGCAAGATCTAAACTTTAGTTTTGCCATTAAAACTGACCCAGTGAGCAGAAGAGGATCCAGCTGGATGGCGCGGGCGCAATTATATGAGAGAGTCAAAATGGGGAACTCTCACCTGCTAACCCCAGTTTGAAGAGCCCCCCACAAAGGGCTGCCATGGATTAGGGCTCAGGGGCATGTCCCTGTATCTCCTGGAGTGGAGTGTACCTCTTGGAAACAGGACCGCTAACTTTGCACTTTGCAGAGATGAGTTTTTCAATCCCCCCCCCCCCAATCCAAGTGCTCACTGGGAGGACAACAGCAGGGAGCTCCCTTAGCTGCCTGGCTCTTTTGTCCAAGGACAGGCTTGGATGAAGGGCTCTCATCAGGGTGGACCCGACATCCTTCCCTCCCTCCCATCCCCCTCTCCCCTCCTCACCTCCACCCCACCCCAAGCCCCTGCCAACTTGATTTGGGTCATGCTTCCAGGCCCCACCCTACCTGTCAGTTTCCAGCAGCCCTGGGGCCCTTGCAGGCTCATGGAGTCATCTGACTTACCTGAAAAGAACCCCCCCCACGCCTCAGAACCCAGTCCCACCATTGCCCCCCGAGGTCCTCCTAGGACCTAGAGGTAGTAGTTGTGGCTCCTTCAGGAGCATACTCTACACTTGCCCAGGGTCTGGGCGCCTTATAGCCTTGGCACCAGCCTGGAGGGTCAATGGATCAGACTCCGAGGCTGGAGGGGTAGGGAGTGGTAAATGCATCTTGCAGGAGAGAAGCCTCTGCATTGTTTCTGAATAAGGGGAGCACCTGTCCTTGGTAGGGAAGAGCCACTTCTGCTGACTCAGGCCATCCAGGGAACCTGGGGACTCGGTTCCAGCAGCCCCAGGAATAAACTCTTTCCTTAAGGTGATGTGGGTGGTGCCTCCCTGAGATCCAGTGCCTGTAAGTCTCCGGGGAGACATGGTTTGTTCTAGTTCTGTGCAATTCACCCACTTGCTCCTTTTAACCATGATGCTGTAGGCAAGTTCCCCCCAGTCTGGTGGAGGGGCAGCCACCCTAGCACTCACCTCTCAATGAGATAAGGGCAGCACAGACCACATGCTTTGCTCATAGGACCAAGCTCTATGCAGTGAGGTTGCTGGGAATTTGCAAAAAGGCTTCTTGGGAGAAGTGATATTAAAATAGAACATTGATGCGACAGCTGGGTTTTCCAGGCAGGGCAGAGTGGAGGAGTGTTCCAGGTAGGCCAACCATGGACAGGGACCCCTAGCCTGCCTGGGCAGAGGAGTTGCTGGCTACTTGGGGAGGCTTCCAGCCAGTATTTTAGAGTGGAAATTGTTACTCTGTGTTTTAGTTATCAGAACAGCCTCTGGTGCACCGTGGTTCAAGTGCGTTATAAGGATTAACTGATTTTAGCAAGAGTGGCTAAATTTGTTTTAATTTTAATATGAAGCAACCAAAAAAAATCCTCTTTCAATTCCCCTCCACGGGTATGTAGCTTGAAAAACCTGAACATGTTTTCTTCCTAATGTTGGAAGACTATCATTTATGAATGCGGCTGGAGGTTCTAATTGGAGAATTAGAACAGGGCCGCCCAGACCCACGCAGGAGGCAGTTCAGTTTGCACAGGTGTGTCCGTTCTCCACCTGCCCTGCAAAGTCACGAGCAGCCACGGAAATGACACCTTTGGAAGTCAGACTTTGGCTCCTGCTTTGGCTCCCTGAACTGGAACACAGGGCTGGCCCTCCCCCGGCCTCCTGTTTCTGTCTAGGGGTCCCCAAAGGCGGCCTGGCACTGCCTACATATCCACCCAGCTGTCCAGGTCTGGATATTCCTCTTGGGCAGCAGAGGGCAACAAGTGGTTGGGAGGCCTGGTCTGCTCCCCAGACACATTCTCACTGCAGGTAAGACCTTCCGGCCTGTCTGAACTGGTGCCACATTAGCCCCTCAGCGCTGGGCCATGTGCTGTGCTCTGATGGCCATATTGGGCCCTGGGTCTGATCCTTCAGAGGGGCTCTGTGCCCCACTGATTGATCATTCCCCCCCCTCATTTTTCACTGTAACCCAGGAGGGGCATAAAGCAGGCATTAGGACTCCATTTTGAAGGTGAGCATATTGGGAGGGAGAGGTTTGATAGAGGGGAAGGGTGTCGTGAGGACAGACCCCTCCCCGGCCCCCTCCCTGAAGCCTCCTGTGACCTATGTCAATCATCAGTTTAACTGAAGTTTCTGCTTTGAATCTTCCTCCAGAAATTTCCTTTGTCTTCCAAACATTGTGCTTTTTCTTCCAACACGTTGGAGACGAGTTCATCATTCCAAGTTAGTAGGCATTTCCTCTTGAAGAGACCCAGGCACTCATCTGTCCATTTCTGCTGGCCTCTTGCTATTGTGTGTCAAGTGTGCATAAGAACCGACTTAGAAGCAAGATAAGACCTCAGCGGGTCTACACTGTGAACATTTTAGGTTCGGAATGTTTTTCTCCATTATGTCTTTAAATACGTTTTCTCTTCCCTTTATCTCTCCTCCTTCTGGTATTGTGAACATTTTATTTGAGCTTCAATGGAAAAGGCATTTAGTTTTATTTTCAACAATCCATGTTCAAAACAACATGAGTGGCAACATTATCACGGTTTGTACGTAAGTGAATTCCTACGGGTTGCACTTAAGTGTGCCATCCTGGGTGACTTTGGGGAGGCCTAAAGTGTTGCTTTTTGCCAATTTGTGATTTATATGAACTTCTCATTTTATAAATGAATATGCTATCACTATTTTCACTACTTCTTGGCTTCTTTTCCAGCACCCAACAAAAGCTCCCCGATTGATTCTTCCTTCCCTCAATCTTTATAAATTAGAAACCATCATTCCTTCTTAGCCCCCACAGAAACTTCCCTATTCCTGAAATATTTCTCCTTTTTGGAAATCAAGCTGAAGGTCCAAAAAAGTCAAGTTCAGGGAGCAAAGTGAAGTTCTGGGATGCAATCACATTGCTTCCCGCATTAAAACTCCCAACCACTGGGGCAGGAAGTGGCTCTCCTGTGGATCTAAAGTGGAGGGCAGGACAGGGAGCCCAGGGGAAGGCGTTGCCAGGCCTGTGATCTAGGAGGGCGAGAGAGGCAGGCATCCCCCCGCCATGTGGCAAGGCAAGGGGACACAGGGGTACTGAGCACCAGCAGAGGAAGTGATGACAGAGTGACATTCGACGGGGAACTTGGGTTTGGGTGAGCTGCACCATAAAAAGCAGCTGCAAACTCACTTGGGAAGCAGGTTGGGTGGAGGGCCAGGCTGGGTGCACGCACTCGGGTCCCGGCACACCCGAAGCTGTCCGGGAATGGCTCCTGTCTTACCGGTGGACGGTGTGGTTAGCAGCAGGCTTCTCTATTTGCTGGCCCCAACCTTGTGAGGCTGGGGGCAGAGGGAGGTCAGGAGGAACTAGGTTTCCTCTCACCACGGATGCTGGTCACTTCCCCCCGGGAGGTTTCATTCCGCGCAGCTGTGGAGTGGCCTTGGGTGGGAACCGGCCAGAGGTGGCTTCTTTGAGGTCCGCTGCAAGCGCGGGTGTCTGCCTGCCCGGGCAGACTCGCTGGGGAGCGCCAGCAACCGAGGAGCCTGCCCAGGGCCAGGTGTGAGCAGGTGAAGTGGGGAACAACCTCGGAACTTCCCGTGACGCCAGCCACGCTTTGGAGGATCCATCCTTCTCCCCAGCTGGTTTTGAAACATGAAGCCTCAAACTGGAAGGAGGGAGCCTGGGGCAGGCGGCGGGAGGGGAACGACTTCCCATGGCCCACATGGGCGGCGGGGGAGGCGGGGGAGTCAGAGGTCTCCACACCACTTTGGACCAGCCTTCGGTGGCAAGCTGCAGAGGGGCCTGTCTCTTGTGATGCCCCCGTCATTTTTCTATGAGCCAGTAGGGACGAAAAGTGGGTGTTGTGATCCATTTTGGAGAGGAGCTCGCTGAGATGCAGGGGTACCAGAGCGGCCTGATGGCAGCACGGTGAGCCAGGGGAGGACAGGCCTAGCGAGGCAGCCGAACACAGTCCGCGTTGGAAATGGTCGCTCCACATCCCAGTAGCCCCTCCAATGAAGGCTCCTCACAGACACCCCTACCTGCTCGCCACTGCCCCTCAGTCTTAACAACCACATGCGAGGGACCCTCCCCGGCACACCTGTCCTCTCGCACACTCACAACTTCCACATGTACACACTCACCACTTGCACACTCACCCATGCACTCACACGCACATTGGCCTTTGTCCTTCCACATGGCTCTTAGCGCCTCACCATCTGCATGTGTGTTTCATTTGCACTGTTGATGGTGCTTCTCTGCTCACTAGTGTGTGAGCCCCCGAGGGCAGGGCCTTGCTCTCGATGCTGTTTCTCACAGCCTCACCAGTGCCCAGAACAGTCTCCATACTTATTAGGTGCTCAATAAATACTTTTTGAATAAATGAGTGAGTGAATGGCTGTTCACAAAAGAAAACAAATCCACACCAATCTAAACGAGACCTCAGGAGGCAATAGCTGTCCTGTGAACACACACCTTTTAGAAAGCAACTGGAAATTTTCCAAAAAAGCTTAATCTCCACGTTTGTTGCTGTGAAGCTTGGAACTCATCGACTTATCTGCTCAACGAGGAGCGTGAATACACGCTGTGCGTTCAGAGTTGGAAATTATATTTATGAAAATATTTGTTAATTTTGGGGGAAACGCTCATGGGTGAAATTAAGGGAAAAGAGCAGAATGCAAAATGGCATATGCAAGACACAATCTTTACTGAGAAAAATGTGCAAAAGGAGGGAAAACCCCAACATGTGCGTGGTGAGGTCACATATTATTTATATAAATTGTTCTTACCTCCACTTGTTTCTGAATTTTTATATTTTGGGGGAAATAAGAATACATTGTACTTGGGTATTGCTCAAATTAAAAAAAAGAATATATTATAATCAATAGAGATATTTTCTTAAAAACAGAAAGTTAACACACATTAAAATACACCGACTATGTTGATATGTGTCAAATACTAAGACTATTCTTTTTTTTTTCATAGAAGATATGAGGTGTAGGCCAGAGATGCGGGAGAAGGGAGGATTCACCAAGACAGAGTGGGAAGCAAAACAGGTGGCTCCACTGAAAATACAGGCTAAGGGGGGGCAGCAGGCAAGACAGGAGAGGTCTCCTGCGCCATGTGGGAAGCTCCCTGGCCGGGGATCCAACTTGGGCGGGAGCGCTGCTAGTGCTGAGACTTAACCCCTAGGCCACCAGGGAGGCTCTATGACCATCTCTTGACCTTCACGTTTGCACAATCTCCCATCCATGCCAGCTGCCATTCTCTTTCTCGCTGTGTAATTCCTTCCTCAAACATGTCTTTGAGGCAAGTTTCTCCTATTTTCACATATGTGCCTTCTTCTGGCTTGAAGTCTAGGTTGGGGTGAAGCCCTGGAAAGGGAAACAGAACTCCATTGTCAAAATTTGAAGATGGTATTCTGGGCTTGGTATTTTGGGGAAATACAAAGCTATATTGGAGCGTGGTTCCTGTCCTTTATAAATTTTCAGTTGAGTTGCTCTAGTTCTCTGGAGGAACTACTTTTATTAAAACCACCAAGGACATTCTTCTGGCAAAACCCCAACGGCCTCATCCCTTTTCTGAGCCTCTGGGCCTCTCAGCTCCCCTGCTGTGGCGCACCCGCCCCCTTCTCTATGACGCCCCTCCTGGTCTGGCCTTTGGGGAACCCTCTGTGCCTTCCTCACGCTGCTCCTAGTCCCTTGGGCCTTGAACTGAACTCCTTCCTCCATCTCAGAAGCTCTAGGACTCACAGCATTCTTGAATCAACCCTACTAATCTTAACTTCACAACACCAATTACACGCATCATCTTGGACCCCATGATCTACATTGCCCTCATCAAGCAAATAAATAAATATATAAATAAACTTCACTGCTGCTTCTCCCCTTAGCCTGCCCCCAGCTCTTGAACAGAAAAGGCAGCTCTCTCCATCCCAGAATACTCTCACGGCAACCCCAATTCAACCACAGCTTTCAACTTCCCCTTCCTGGATGGATCCTGTATGTCTCCTACATCTTTGATGGGCTGTCAGACTTTCCTTCATATAAGGTAACCTCAGGGTATGTGTGATATCTATGGGGGTGGCTTCTTAATTAATTAGAACTCAATATTTAAAGCACTAGATTGAGGTATGATGGACACTAAATGGCTACAACTTGGATTTAGGGATAAATATATACCTGTGAAAACATCACCACCATTAAGACTGTAAATATACCCATCACAGTCTCCTGTCATCCCTGGTTTTGTTGTTGTTGTTGTTGTTGTTATTTTGAGGTTAAGACACAGTATATGATCTACTGGCTTAGTGAAATTTAAATGTGCCATCCTGGGTTGTTAGCCATATGTACCCACACTGCTGTATAGTGGGTCTCCAGAACTTATCTTTCCTGAAAAACTGAAATTTTGTAGGCTCTGTTCATTACCTCCCTCTGTCCCTTCCCCTGGCCACTGGCAACCACAGTTCTATTCTTTGCTTCTATGAATTTGACTCTTTTAGATCCTACATATAAATGAGATCATGCAGCATTTGTCTTTCTGTGTTTGGCTTATTTTATTGAGTATAATGTCTTCTGGGTTCATCCATCTTGTCACAATTGACAGGATTTCCTTCTTTAAGGCTGACTAATATTCCTCTGCATCCTAGACCACATTTATTTATCCATTCATTAAAGGCATGCTTCTAATCTTTGACTTGTGTATATCTCGTAGAACACAAATTTCTCTTGTGTTCTTTTCTTGTAATTTGTGTTTTTCTACTGTAATATCTATTCCCTCCTAATGAGTTCTAAGGATTAGGACCCCTTTTTCCATTTCTTTATTTTTCACAGGACTTAAAGTAATGTTCTGTACAAAGTAAGCTACCTGACAGGCAAAATGAAATTGAGAATTCAGGCAATATTTCAAATTAGGCTAACTTTCCAGACTAGCAGTTTAGAAAAATAGGAAATTTCAGATTGCACTTTCAAACTGCTCAAAACATTGGCCCAAATCAGATGCCAAATCACTTGCTCCTTATAGAGACCTCAGCAGTGTATTTCACTTGAATCTGAAGCTTCCTGGCTGAGTCACAGCTTCTTCCAGAGAATCTCTTTATCCCAACATCTATCTTTTTTCTTTTTTCAAGCGAGAAGCTTGCTAGATTTTTTTATTTTTTTTTTTTTTTGCTATTTCCCAGTCTTTATGTTTTTCATGCCTTTGACGTTTTTGATAATATGAGTCTCTTTGTAGAATGTCTCCAGTTTTGGGTTTGTCTGACATTTTCTCATTATTCATTATGGTGGTGGGACATTTTGTCAGGAATCCCACAGGAGAGAGCTGGCATCCTCAGTGTGCCACATCAGGGTGGTCGATGCCACTCGTCTTGCCATTGGTGTCCCCTGGATCACTTGGTGAGAGTGACTGCAGGCTTTCTCTACTGTGAAATTACAATTTTTCTAATTTCTCAAAGTCTTGGGGGAGATAAATCGAGACTATGAGATATCCTGTTTTTTCTCACAGCTTTGGCCAGTGATTTAGTAGCCACCAGCACATCTCGCCTAGAACCGTGATTACTGTCGTGTCTGCCTGTTGGGGATTTTGTGTTTTCCTCAGTCCTTTCACACTGTGAGCTTCTGTAAAGAAGAATGGACTCTTCTCTGCCATTTATTTCTATTTCTATGCCCTATGGGCTCAAGAATACAGTGATTCTCGAACAATGTGGGGTGAGGGGCAGGGCTCCCTGGACATTCCAAAGTTCCACTGTAACTCTTCACTCCCCCAAACTTAACTACAGTCACCCCATTGTATCCTCAGGGGATTGGTTTCAGGCACTCCCACACCTATGGATACCCAAACCCTGAGATGCTCAATTTCCCAAGAGCAGGCCCTTGCTATCTGCAGGCCCACATTGCAGATTCAACTATCCAGCAGCCACACCATTGATTGAATCCATGAATGAAGAAGCCATGGATATGGAGGACCAACTTTATTTATTTTTTTAAAAATCCCACATAATTGAAAATGAAATTTTGCAAGAGTCAATCGTGTTTATGTTATTCTGTGGACTGGAATCCAGTCATTTTAACTCAGGAATCAGAATCCAGATCAGAATTATTTATCTTGTCGCTCAAATCCTTTCCAGTTTTGGACATTCCAGAATCTTCTAGTTGACCCCAGTGCATGTCCCTGTTTGTTCTTTTTCTTTTTTTTTTAAGATTTATTTATTTATGCATACAAACTGGGATGTAGGCCAGAGGTGTGGGGTGGTGATAGGACTCACCAGAGACAGAGTGGGGAGCAGAACAGGCAGATAGGCTGAAGTACACTGCTGAGGAGAGCAGCGGGCAAGGCAGGAGAGGTCTGCTGCGCCATGTGGGAAGCTCCCTGGCTGGGTATCAAACTCGTGCTGCAGTGGCTCTGGACGGCCTCACAGTGCTGTGCTTAACCCGTTGCGCCACTGGGGAAGCCAAGTCCCTTGTTTTTTCAAATACGTCCCTATTTTCCAAGTCATGGGTGTTTTCCTTATGCCATCCCTGGAAGCAATTGCTTCTCCACAAAATCCATCCCCATTTTTGTGGATCTCTGTTATACAATCACAACTGTATTCCAATCACCACCTTCTGGTGGAGCGGTGGCCCAGGAGCACAGGGATCACGCTCAGGCCACTTGCTCACACCGTCTACAGTCGTGCCTGCCTTGGCCTGGGTGCTCACGGGGTGCTGAGTGGGATGAGGGCAGGAGGGCTCACCTCCGTCACCTTTGGTGACTTATCCCTTAACTGAGTTTTGGTGCACAACCACAGAGGGAATGGGTGGCTTTGAGGCAATTCCAGCTTCGGCCAGCCCGGGGAGCCTGAAACTAGGAATCAAATCTCTGTCCTCATTTTTCTAAAAATAGTTCTTAAGGGAACAGGATCCAGGAGCTCATCAGTCACCCCACAGAAGTGGAGGTGACTTCCTGGAAGTCATTAATCTGCTGGAGAAAGATGACAGAGCTAATTCTCAGCTCTCCTGCTATTCCTTTCCCTCTTGCTAGCATCCACCATTGAAAATCAAAATATTTGTCCCTAGAGTTGATTTTAAAGAGCAAGAGTGGAGGAGTGCATCTCCTTTTAATTGAGAAGGAGGGAAAGAGGGAAGAGGAGGAGGAGAAGAAATGAGAAAATAGAAAGCCACAATCCACTTTTCCCTCTGTTATATGAAGTGTAATTTGACCTAGGACATCTGGAGGGTATTGATATGACCCATGACAGCGCCTCTGGGAAATTATCTGGAAGATAAAATCATGTACCTTGAGGCTCCTCCCCGGTCAACGTTCCCCACCAAAGTAGTACATTCGTTAGAAGTGATAAACCTGCTTCACTGCCTAATGACCCAACCGCCCCAGTGGACATTAAGCATCATCTAATTAGGATTTAACACAGGGGTGAACATTCTGTGGGTCTGGGCAAATGTGTAATGACACACATCCACCATTATGACAGCATAGTACTGTCACTGCCCTAAAAATTCTCTGCGTTCTGTTCTTCATGTCCCTTCCGAGCCACCACCCCCGCCACCACTGGAACCACTGATATTTTCATTGCTGGAGTTACATCTTTTTCAAGTCAAAACTTCCTTTTGTGCTGCTTCTCTTCTCAGAATTTGAAAGAAATTTTAATAGAAAATTTGGTTTCAGTCTGGACACACACTTACTGTGTGACTTTTGGCAATTTACTGAACACAAGTGTTTTCAAGTATAACAGAGACATGTACTATCTCAAATGCTATTCCTCTGGCAGTGATGAATGAAAGTGTACAGGGTGCTTACAGCAAGCCTGAGGAGTGTTTTCGTGCATGCACGCACTGTTTATCTGTATTATGTAGTCATGTGTACATGTGTTATATGTGTGCACGCACATATGTGCATGCATTATATGGATAGCATGTTTGTGCACATGTATGTACAATGTCTTTTACCTTCTGTTTACTTCCACTATATAGTTGTAATGTGTTTTACTGTTAGTTGAATTGGGGTGGTAAAAGGACATTAAAATGCAGATGAGCTGCCAGGACACCCCCTTCAGGCCATTCTGTCCTCCCTCTTCTCTCTCATTGCCCATCTGCCCCAGGGCTGAGGCTGAGCTGCCCACTGGAACAAAAAGAGTCAGGGGAAGTTGCCACTGTTTGTCAAATTCCCAAAGGTGCTCTCTGCCAAGAATGGTTTCCCGACTCACAGCCCATCAGTCTCCTCTGATGTTACGAAGCTGCAAACACAGTCCTTGTTTTTAATTCATTATCACACACAACTCGAAAGAATGAAGAGATAGAATTGCACCTCTTGGCATCTTCATCACCCCAGAGAAAAACCCAGCAGTCAGTGATTTCCTGGTCTCAGATAAAACAAAGTATTTTTATCCTGTCTGACTTCTTCTTATTCCCAAGGGAGGTTTATTCTACACCAAATGCTGGGTGACGCCTTTTTTTAGCTTTTTTTTTTTTTAGATTGGTTTTCTTTTAACCTCTGCCCCCAAATAAACCCTCTTCACCAATGTTAAGAATAACACAGTGGATTCAAAATTCTGGCGCTGAACAAAATGGAACTAGAGTAACATCCGCTCTCACCCCCAAGATGATGGTGCAATTTATTGGGAATACACATGTATTAAATTCTTTCATTATAAGCCCCTTACTCACGCCCCCCCCCCTCCCAGCTGTTCCTGCAGCTTCCTGGGGACTTCACCTATAGCTACTCAATTTGCTAATAAATTTTCAAAGCCAGGTTGTGTTGAGATCTTATCCAGGGGACAAAATTTGTACACTCCTCTTTCCCTCACCTCTCTCTCTGGTGGAAAGTGCAAACTGCTGAATAATAGTTTAGGAGATTCCAGAGTTTACCCAAATGGATAAAAAAAAGACCAGCTTCATAAGAGAGTTTGTATATTGAGCATACACGAAAACTAGGGAAACAGAACTCCCATGCAATGCCACGGGCACACTCAAAGGGGAGATTCCCAGCATGCAATATTTGTTTTTCATTATCCAGACCACAGGTGGAAATTCTGTGAAATCGAACCCACGTTCTCAATTTCAGCCCCGTTGACATTTTGAGCCAGGCCGTTCTTTGTTGTGGGGCTGTCCGGTCCATCAGAGAGTGGCTAGGGCCATCTTGATGTCTGTCTGTCCAAAGCTGGTAGCAACCTCGTGCCAGTTCTCCAGCTGTGGACCTCAAAAGTGCCTGCAAACTTCCCACAATCAACCCAGTGGGCTGGGCTGGTTCTACCCACAGGTGACGAGCCCTTCACTCCCGCAAGGACGGAATGAAAATCCCACTGCCTGCATGGCCACAGGTAAGGCCGTTTCTCTCAGCCCGAGTGGTCTTTTAATTCCAAAGAACATGGTTTTCTCATCTCTAAGTTCCAAACACATAGACACTGAAAGGCAGTGAATATGAGTCAGTGTCTTTAAAAAAAAATTTTTATTGTATTAGTTTGTAAAATTCTCAAAATTGTGGAGCACAACTTCACACTTCAGCATGTGTCTATGCCTTTTCAAGGCTCAACATCTTGATGAAGTTTATTCTAGCTCTTCAGGAAAAGCAGCAAGCCAATAAAAAGGAAAGAAACACTGATGCCTGTCACCACAGGTGACTGTCCAGGACTTTATGCTGGGTGAAGGAAGCAATGCAGAAGCCTTCATATCCCTGTCTGATCGCATTTATTGAAAAGGCCTGGCAAAGATGAATTTACAGGGACGGAAGGAACCACAGTTGTCATAGCTGGAGATGGGGATGGGATCTGACCACCAGTGGGCATGAGGGCCCTGTGGGCTGGAGACTATGTTCTGAATCTGGATTAAGGGAAGACTCACCTCGATCAGTGTGCTACAAATCATTACATTCACTTCCAATGGGTGAATGTTATGGAATGTGTATTGGACCTGCCGGAAGCTATTTTGAAAGAAGGAAGGAAAAGAACAAGAAATAGGAGGAAACTGTGTTGCAGAGGAAGAGAATAAAGATAGAAGCAAACCCAAGCCTGTGTTAGTGATTTCCCTTCACTGTGGGGCACATCTTCTAAAGACAAAGAGATCACATTCCCCCCATTCGATCAACTCAAATTACCGTTAGAACAAGCCCACAATAGTTCTGCTGGCCAGACAGCTGCAACGTCTGTTAGCACCAGATGCAACTCAACGGGCTGTTGACTGAGATCTGGGGGTATCTTTCTATGGAAAATAATGTGTATGCATGGCCACCCATGTTCAACAGGGCCAGGAAGAAGACAAGGTGCAAGCAGGGTCTATCTGGCCAGACGTTCCAGGCTTTCTGCTAGCATATAAAATAATTTCTATTCCTAATGAAACATGCCAGCTGTGACATG
Source organism: Scalopus aquaticus (assembly GCA_004024925.1). Taxonomy (NCBI): domain Eukaryota; kingdom Metazoa; phylum Chordata; class Mammalia; order Eulipotyphla; family Talpidae; genus Scalopus; species Scalopus aquaticus. The sequence goes on from PVIJ01009461.1 coordinate 35,889, forward strand.
CTCTCTAAAGGGGGAAAGGCTTGAAACCTTCTAGAATGTTCCATTAAACCTCTGTCACAGTAAAAAAACAAAAAATCCTCTCTTTTGGTATGCACTGCACAGCAGCCGCTGTTGCTATTCAAAGAAATTCTGGGGACTCTTATTATAAGTGCGTCAGCCCATGTCTTGTTGGAGAATGTTCCACTGCTGTTAATTTACTTACTGTGAAAAAATTTACTTAGAGGACTAGTCTTTCCAGGGGGGGTCATGTTCTGTTTGGGACTTTTAGCAAGTGGGGTGAAGAGGTTTTCCCCAGTCAAATTATAAACACTAAATTGACTGGATACTTAACACCAAGTGAGGTGGCATTAGAAATTTCTAGAATTTTTAACTCTGTCAGAGCTGAGAAAAGCAAGAAATGGGTTAGAAATTGGGGCTTTGGGGTAAGTTATCCAAGACTCAAAATGGCAGAGTTTTGGGTAAAGGAAGGAGGTGAGAGTCAGCTTATCTCTTCCACTCCCCATTTAGTCGGAAACTATGGGGACATGGAAAAGAAGTCATTATTTCAGTAACTTAAATTTCCCCCAAAGGAAGGCCACACAGAAAAAAATACTTTCTTCTTTGAATGACTCTGTGTCTGATAGGTTATAGAACCTTGTAAAATTCTGAGAAATTTTGTCCCGATTTTCAGGCCAGAACGGAAGACTGGAGAAACCATACTAGACCAGGACAGCTGTAGAGCATAGTACCTGCTGACATCTCAGGACAAATAATTGAAATAATAAATAATTCTGATTAGGCGAATTTGCACACTAGGGGAGGGGGCAGGGAGGGTGCTAATCTACCAGATTAAATCCCACTGGCTTCCTAGAAAACATCATGTCTCTGATTTTTGCTGGTCAGCTTTGACAGCAGCCACTGAACCACCAGCAGATCAAAAGGGTTTGTTCCACATTATTCTACGAAATGAACACACCATAGCATTCCAGCAGAGTTTTGCCAACTGGGATTCAGACAACACACACACATTGAAAGCCAGCAATTCCTCACCCATGGAAATTCCACCCATGGAAATAAGAAAAAGGGGATATAGCTAGAGACGATGCAAAGGCATTTTGTAGTTGTTGACAGTGTTTGCTTCTTTTGGCAAATAAATATAAACTTCAGAGAAGGGCTGAGGGGGAAATCAACTCAAAGGAGTGAATTACACAGTGAAGGATATGATTAGGTTTTAGTGCTGAACTAGATGTTGATTTAAAGAGACATACACCAGAAACTTATGTTACTTCAATTTAAAAAATGATGAAAAAAAGTAATTTGAAGTTTTCTTTCCACATACTGACAGCTGTCAAGAGCCAGGCTCAGGTCAAGAACACAGAGTGAATCCCCACTGCCTCATGGGCTGACTGAGGCTGTTTCCTGGAGCTCCCAGTTATCTTTTTCCCCCCAAAATCAATTAATTAATTAATCAATTTTTTGCACAGAAGAACTAGGGTGTAGGCCAGAGGTGCAAGGGGTGAGAAGCTTCACCAGAGACAGAGTGAGGAGCAGAACAGGTAGATCTACTAAAATACACTGCTGAGGGGAGCAGCAGGGAGACAGGAGAGGTCTGCTGTGCCCTGTGGGTCAGCTCCCTGGCCGGGGATCTAACTAAGTCCATAGCGGTGATGGCACTGAGACTTAACCGCTAGGCCGCCAGGGTGGCCCCAGAGTTGTCTTTTAATTCCAAGCAAAACGATGTTTTTCTGCCTTCTTACCTTTACATTTTAACCTTGTAGAAACCAAAACGAGGTGGGTACTGATTCAATAGGCTTTTTTTAAAAAATAAAATTTTATTGATTTACTGTTGGTTTACAACACCGTAAATTTCAGGAGCACAGCTTCACACCTCAGATGTGTCTGTGCCTCGTGCAGACTCACCTCCTGACTCGGGTTATTCTTGCTAAGAAAGTCACATGGAAAGCCAGGCACATTTAACCACTATACTTACTATTTGCTCACCGTCTCTTTAGAATGGCTGGCACAACTATTTTTCAATTGCCCAATTGCTTCATTTTCTACCCAAACTCTTCTTTTGTAAAAGTCTGTTATTTTCCATAATCTTGAGGGGTTTTTAATGGGAAAAGCTTTGGAGAGGGGAACAATTCTTACCCCTGGGCAAGAGGAGATTGATATTTGAGTCTTAAATCTGTACTAACTCTTGTCTGATGATTTGGTAAAGACTGAACAGGTGCCATTGGTCCAGAACATTCTTTGAAAGCGTAACGTGGCACTTGACCTGTGTAAGCATAGATGGAGCGGCTCTCTGCCCTGCCTCTGAGATCCCCAGGAGGACAGGGGGCTCCTGTTCTCTGGGCACCTGCTCCTGAATAGCCCACTCAGACTCCAACCAAATTCCTTCAGGTTCTGGGCCCAGCCTCATTCCCGCTCCTGTGCAGTGACTGCCTTCTCTTTCCTCTTTCTACACCTTTGCTCTCCTTGGTTCTTCTTAGCTCTCCCAGCACTGATCTCGCAGACAGACCCCACCTCTACCTCCTGGCCCTCCCAATCCAGATGCTACCCAGGAGCTTGTCCCTGACATGACCAGTCCAAGCCTATGACAAACACAATTTCTGATTCAAAGTCCTAGATGATAGCAGTTCCCTGCAGGAACTGTCATGTGGACACGTGTCTTCTGAGACTGGCTTAGTGGGGCCTCCTGGGCCATTCCTTTCTGCTGTAAGTGACTCCTTTGAGAACCAACTACATCTTATGAAAAAGACCTCGACCTCTGTTTCTGAATTGTTTTGGCAGGTTTCTTTGTTTGGCTCACACAACATGCTTTTGTCTATTGGTCCTGACATAGTGTGATGCAAAGAGCATGGGACTAACATCGGTCCTAGACCAGTTCTGCCAGGCGACTGCTTGGGGTGGATGCTGGGGAACTCATAGATTGGCTGGGAAAATGAATCAAAATATGGACGCTATGTGCAAGTGCTATACACGGAATACACCTGATAGAGCAGTAGAGAAGTAATATGCTTATTTGGGGGAAGAAAATGAATTTTCATAGTCTCAGAAAGAAGCTATGGGCAGAGAATCTAGTCTGACTTTTGCTCCCAAGAAACCTAAAGAACAGATATTGTAAATAAAGGGAAACATATGCATGCCTGTACACAATGCTTGACGCACACATACATATATGTGCATGCCACTCAGGTGCACATATATGCACAGTCATATATGTGCACATATATACATGTGCATGCACACATGTGCATATACTCACATAAACCTAGATGCCATTTGCACATTGGCATCCATCAAAGGATCTGGAGTCTGCTGGCTGAGCAGTCATCATTCAGGCTGGCCCACATTACTTCAAGTCTCTGCTCAAGAGATGTGGGATTCCAGTATCAGAAGCTGAGTATCTCTTAAAGTTGCTTGAAACAACTGTTTCAACTGGTACTGGGAACTTTGTTCAGAGCAAGTTTCATAGCAAACAATCAACATCAAACTGTTCTGAGAAAAGAGAGTTAATGGTGAGAAAGGCGGTGAATGAAGAAGTCCAGGAAATAGAACGAGGCTATCAGATAGTACGTGCATGGATTAGAATGAAAGGTGATAAGAATAAGGTCAGTGAGAGTATAAGAAATCTGTAATAGTTGAAAAATTCCAACCGTGGGAAGTTTTGTGGAGCCAGAAAAGTGTGGTGGGGTGCTGGGTAGTGGGGTGCAGAAGTCAAAGGGGCCCTGACCCCCTCCAATGGACTTGGTTGGCAGGGGTCCATTTACAAAGTGTACTCGTGGGGCCACAGATAACTTGACTGATTCACTTAAACCTTCATTCAGCCCTAACAATTTTGCTTCATTTTAATCTTGAAACATTTCTTTCACATTAAAGGACACACACACACATAGTTAGGAAACGTGTTAAACAGAAAGATGAAATTGGGAGAGATGGATAAAAATCCCATTTCACATCAAATTCTACAAATAACATGCTGCTTCTTTGCAACCAGTCTAAGTGGCTTTCAAATATCTCTGCAGCCAAAACATGTAAAGGCAGGTAAACATTCGTGTTCTAGAGCTTTTAGTTACAGGCAGATGCCGGCCAAGTACATGTCAGCATCGAAGGGGCCGTCTGTGCGACCCTCGGCTAGCCCACATCCACTCTGCAAGGTAGGAGTGTAATACTGCAGGGGCTGGAGACCAAATTGCTCCCAGGAGTCTGGATTCCATATTATTCTAAATTTACCAAAAAAGAAATAAAAAGTAGCTAGCTGATGCCCTCTTGTGCCAGTTCTGCCTGTTACGTGGGAGTTTGCCCATTAACGTCCATATGGAATATGTTATCAATGAAAGGGTCTGTGATTTAAAAAAATGCACATTTGAAGTTGATGGATATACTAAAAACTCAGCGGTTGTCACTGTGCTTGTTTTGACTTAGAAGAACCAAAAATTTGGGGGCACGGAGGAATGGGGGGGCTTGGGATTGCTGAGTCTTGGTGGAAATAAAAACAGACAGACTTGTAGTGGTTTATTAACACTGTGGTTTAGTAACAATGTGTCCCCCCATCTCCTGCATGGGGAGGGGGGGTGTCGGGGGGTGGGGTGGGGGTGGAGGAAGCCTGTTGGATTTGCACTGAGGCTGCATTTATTCCAGTCCCTGCAGGCACTGAGTCACCCTGCTGAAGGTGAGTGGCAGAGCCCTGGAGCTGGGCAGCCAGGCCCTGTGAGATGCTCCAGCCCTGACAGCCCGCACAGCCCCAGGCTGAGAGGGGAAGGAACACCCTGCGGCCTGACAGCCCTCCTCCTCACCCAGGCACCGCTGGCCAATAACCATTTGCACCCGCAAGTCTGTTTCTGCTCCTGGAGAAGGCCAACCAGGTAATACTACTCAGCTGTCACTTGGTAGATCAGCCCTTGGAGCAAGCGGCCCCGGGGGGCTGTGACACCCACCCCCACCTCCCCACTGCTCTTCCTTCCTGCCTCCAGCCCATCCTGCAGGGCCCAAACCAAGGCCAAGGCCTCCTTACAGGAGAACGCTCCCTTGCTCACAACCCAGCCCTTGCTCTCCGGCTGCTTTCTTCCCACCACTTACCCCGCCACCGGCCTCAGGGCTGCCCTCCCCACAGTGCCCTTGACCCTCTTATCAAGTCCTCCATCTGGGACAGGAAAGTTGTGTCATTGATTTCTAGATATTTTTAAATTTCTTCTTTGATCTCTTCGTTGATCCATTGGTCTTCCAGTAATGTGGGCATCAGTCTCCATGAGGTAAGAGGGTTTCTTTTTTTTCTTTTCATGGTTTATTTCCAGTTTGACTCCTTTATGATCGGAGAAGGCTGGTACGATTTTGATCTTAGTGTATCTGTTGAGGTTTGTTTTGTGGCCTAATATGTGATTGATCCCGGAGTATGTTCCGTGTGTACTTGAGGAAAATGTGTATTCAATTTTTCGGGGGTGAAGTGACCTATAGATATCTGTTATTATCCTCAACGGTGAGAAGCTGAAGGCCTTTCCCCTAAGATCAGGAACAAGGCAAGGATGTCCACTCTCACCATTACTTTTCAATATAATACTGGAAGTCCTAGCCAGAGCAATTAGACAAGAGAAAGACATTCAAGGGATCCAAATAGGAAAAGAAGAAATTAAACTGTCTCTATTTGTAGACAATATGATAATACATATACAAAACCCTAAAAACTCCATAGAAAAACTACTCAAAATTATAGACCAGTTCAGTAAAGTAGCAAGATACAAAATCAACACACAAAAATCAGTAGCCTTCCTATATGCAAACACCCAGTCTGAAGAAGAAGAAATTAAGAGATCCATCCCCTTCAAAATTGGAACAAAAAAATCAATTATCTGGTAATAAATCTAACAAAAGGCATAAAGGACTTATACAAAGAAAACTGTACAACACTGTTGAAAGAAATAGAAGAAGACACAGAAAATGAAAAGACATCCCCTGCTCATGGATTGGAAGGATTAACATGATCTAAATGGCAATCCTACCAAAAGCAATTTACAGATTCAAGGCTATTCCAGTAAAAATCTCAATGACATTCTTCAAAGAAATAGATCGAATACTGATGAAATTCCTGTGGAACCACAAAAACCCCCGCATAGCTAAAGCCCTCCTAACTGGAAAGAGAGAAAACGGAGGAATTTCACTCCCTGATTTCAAACTATACTCCATCTGGGACAGGGCACTCTCCACAGCGTGCGTGGTCCTCTCTGCCCAAGCACACGCATCTTGTTTCGATGTTCAGTATTTGCTAGAGGCACATCGCGGGGCTGATTTGGGGGACCACTATCTTTCTCCCTGGTTCAGTTGAAAAGTCCTTGAAGTCAGAGACCACTTAGCCTCTTGCCTTGCAGATTTGGTCTCCTCTCTTTCTGGTGTAAGGCCTCTCCAACAACCGTGCACCCCCAGACCCTCTCTCAGGCCAAGAAGCATTGGAGCTTGACGCCCCACCCCCTTGTGTTTATTGGAGCTGGAGGAACTGGAACAAAGCTGTGTGTCACTCGCCTGGCCTTGGGGCAGCAAGAATGACCCAGAACCCTGGTGCAAACTGGGTTCCAGTAGCAACTGCTCCTCCGTGGTTGTAGATGACGGCAAGCCCAAGAAAGCAGGTACAGACTCCTGAATGAAATGTCTCACTGTAAGTTGCTGACAGCGAAGCTCTTCCAGAAGTCACCCGCACAGTGTTCCACTCAAACAGGAAAGATTTCCCCTCTAAATGCAGGGAACCACACCAGCGTGTTGTTTTGGGGTTCGCACTGATTAAATATCTGAAACTTGAAAGAAAGAAATCCTTCAAGACAAGGCTGACTGGACTGACTCTGCGTGGTGCTAGCCCTATGAAAGGCTTTCCTGAAGTGGTTTCTACGGCGACCTGTGGGCACGGTGGCCTGACCAGGACCCGGCAGACCATCCTCCCTACTCTCCAGAGGTGGGTGGGGGTCCTCTCCTGGGGTCACAGCTTCTGGGAGGAGACGATGGTGCCCGCTGACCCTGTAACCTTCCCTCAGGATGTCATCTCTCCACTTCAGCCACGGGAAAGCACAGGTCAGTGGGGGCACATTGGCAGGCATGGATGCTTCTAGAATGCTTTCTAAAGATGAAAACCATGAGTCACAGGCCGAGCTCTACATAGCACAGTCCTGGGGCCAAGTGTGGGGACAACCCAGGCTACCCACTCAGACCCACTTTCAGTGTCAGCTTGTTCACACTCAGATTCTTCTTGGAAGCCGGTGGCACTTCCTCCCTCCTCTCCCTGACTCTGCCCCACCCCTGGCTGAGGGCCAGGTTGCCTGTGTAAGGCCTTCAGCCTCCTATGTCCCCCATGGATTCAGCAGGCAGGCTTCCCACTGGCCAGCCCCGCCAAGGGGGGACAGGGCAGGAAGACAGGGAAGGGACACTCGGTCACTCCACCTCCCAGCTGCCCGGCTCTTACTGGGCTCTGGGAACCCTATCTCCGGCCCAGACCTTCTACCCTGGGGTGGGAAGGAGGCTCTGCCTGGCTCTGGTTGCATCCACACACCTTTCTGCTGCCCGGCCTTGTCTTTGGTGGTGTTCAAACTCTGTTTGGGTCATTGGACTTGAATCACTGCAAGTTCCTGATCTTGCAAAAATCTCGCCAGGGTCGGAGCTTCTTGTGTGCAGGACAACAGCTCAGAGAGCCAGGACGTCCTCTTCTTCGTGGCGCCGTCATTCACCAGACCCCAGGCAGAGGGGTAATTCTATCTTCCTGAAAATGGCGGCCTGGGACCAAGGTGTGCTGGCAGCCTGCCCATCTCTAGGCCATCAGAAATGCCCAGTGGGAGGTATGCCAGGGGCCTCAGTGTGCAAGCCAGTGGCCTGTATTGGGGGAAGAAGCAAGAGACGACTTCTTCCTGGGCCTCGACGAGCCACCTAATCTCCCCATGAGGCCTCTGATATGATGTTCAGCCACCTTCAGGAAAAGGCTGAGTGGCTTTTCCTGAGCTTTCCCTCCCTGGGCATTGGCACCTGGGAAGGATCAGTGACTTTAAGTCACACCCAAGTTGAGGACCTGGATTCCCATCCTACCTTGGCTGCATTCTGGCCCCAAGGCGAGACAATGGTCACGTTCCCTAGAACTCAGTTTCTTCATCTGAGAAATGGGGATAATAGTCAAACCCAGATCATGAGATGGTTGTGAAGATGTGATTTCAAGACAAGTTCACTGCCCAGCAGCGCCTCCCCTCACTAGTGCCCGTTCATCTTTCACCCAGGGACGTCAGCGGTCTCGCCAGCAGCAGGGAGATCTGCAGCAGGAGACAGGCCTTTTGCGATGTGGGACATACTGTCGGGGAGGTCATGAGTGAGGGTGGCCACCTGGCACCCAGTCTTGACAGAAGTTCCCCAAGCAACCAATTTGCCTGCTCTGGGACTTCCCCAAGGTATCCAGAGAACTGGATGGACCTGGGCCTCAGAGGCGTGTCTGTCATGGGCCTGGCAGGCCCGCCGGGTCTCTGGTCCGGAAACACCTCACCTCTCTCTGCTTGGGGGCACCTCTGTCTCCAACCTGTGCCTTTAGCGCCTGCACCTTGGTGCTCCGGGCAGTGGGAGGCTGAGAGGTTGGCATCGAACCTAGAAGAGGCCTTCCCCGCGGGACAGTGAGCATGGAGTCCCGAGGCCTGACTCGGGGAGGACCCAGAGGCTGCTGCCAACAGCTGAGAAACGGTCCTTTCCTCTGGCACCTCCTGTCTGTGGCTCTGCTGCCACATGGGTGTGGCTTCACACAGACCCAGGAGGACCCAAGGCCTGCGCCCTGAGCAAGACCAGCCTCTCCAGAGACTCGCCTTCTAAGGAAGCTGAGCTCTGCTGTGAAGGGCACACCCTTTGTAAAGCAGAAGGTGACATTTCTCCAGGGCACATGGAGAGGCCTTTTGATTTTTATTTTCTAAAAGGGCTTGCCATCAGGCCCTTGGGGAAACCCAGAGCTGACCCACAAAAGGCAAACCTGCTCACCAAGAAGGGCAGTTCCTGCTTGGGCTGGCTCGGCCACTTCTGGGGGTGGTCTCTGAATGAAGCCAAGGGCCACAGCTGGTCGGGGGACTTGGAGGGAAGAGAGGGGCCAAAGCCACGTGGGCATGATGTCTGGTGTCCACCGTTACTGACATGTGTCCCGGAAGCAAGCTGATGTGGCCTGTTTGCCTCCAACTGGGCAAACATTTCTAGCAAGAATCAGCATCATTTCTAAAAATGCCCTGGACTACATTATTCCTAGAAGGAATTGTTCACCACCCCGAAGAAAACAAGGTCCCTGGCCCCCCTCCACTGCCACCTCGTCTCCTTCAACAGGCCTTTGTGTAGAGGGTGTGCTATCCATCCCTTCAACCCACCTCTAATCAACAGTCCACCCTACACCCAACTAGAATATTGAACACTTTCTGTCACCTGCTCAAGTACCTCTTTGGACACCAGACACTAATAACTGAACTAGAAGCTTCAGGAAAATGAACTGCAAATGCCTCTTTATGACCAGAGTTTGCATAGACATCTATCTAGAGCCAAGATGAGCCCAGACTCGCAGATGTTCAGGTGCCTGCTTGCAGCACTCCCTCCCCCCCGTGGAAAGAGGCACAGATCAGCTCTTGCCACCTTCGGGCAGGTGTTTATTCAGGTGGTTGAGCCCAAGCTGCAAAATCGAACACTAATTTTGATACCAGCTGAAATAATGGTGTCCAGTTCTGGCAGTCACAGCTCTTAAAAATCTCAAGGCAAGAAAGCCAAGCGTTAAGATTTCTTTGCACGATGGGTTGCAACGGGCATGTGAACATTTGAAGGTCCCCAGGAGCTTGAGGTTTTGGGATCCCCCACCAAATCCTAAGAAAGGAACAAACCATGGACAAGCTGAAGCCTCCAGGGCCAAGTCAAAGGCAGATTTTTATCTTCTTGTTTCTCCCTTTCTCTGGGCAACGACAAGGAAAGGGAAGAGGAACTTCCCTCTGAAGTCTTGGTGATTTCTTGCTAAGTACATATATAAATACGAGCATGTTGAAAGCACATTCTTAATAAAATTATTAATAACTCAGGGTCAGGATGGGAGGGGTCATTTAGTGTGGGATCACAGGGTTTTGGCGCTTAGTGTGTTCCCTATTTTGATGACTCCACGCATGTGTGCACAGCAGCCCTGGGGGACTAGCCCTTGTTGTGCAACAGAGCCTCAGCTTCCCGGGGTGTCCCCAGGTACCCGGGCTCCGGATGCCCCTGGACACTGCAAATACTACTTACCTGAAGGCTAAGGATGTCTCTAAAATAAATCAAAAGCAACACAACACAGCTTTGTGGGCATGCGTGCATCTGCACCAGTCACCAGAATCGACAGGCTTCCTTTATGCATAAGTGACATGGGCAGAACCCCCAAAGCTGAAAGTGGGGATCCCTGCTGAGATGGAAACTGAAAGAATTAGCATGCATAGAGAAAAGCTATCAGTGGCAGGAACCCACTTTCAGGGAAAAGCAGAAATGCCATTGAGGACATTTGAGGACACCCACGGTTAATGAAGGTCTCTTAGAATCATGACTTAAGCCAAAGAGTATATAAATGGAGTCATCTGACCAGCACCTGAGAATGCTGACCACGGACACAGCCCGTCCCAGTTCAGGAGAGATTGGAGCTTGGCTGACCTCCAGCACAGGCCACCAGCCCTGCGCAGCCCCCAGGCGCTCAGCCACATGTCCATGCCCACAGGACAAGCCTAAGCACCAACTTGACCTTCCCCGACCCTTAATAATGAAAGAGAGAGCCTGGTAGTGGGTGAAGTGAGTCTTCATAAGTGTTTTACCTTTCACAATAAATGCCATTTGAACGATGACTTCATTATTGAGTCTGGTTCCCGGGAGTCTGTTCTGGGTACATGGATGAACTTGACACTTATTCTGTGAAGCTGGGCCGAGATGACAATGGAGACCTGCATCCCGTAGTGCTGACACCATGGGCCGCACGCACTGTCATGGAATGGAAGATGCCAGCACCAAGAGCTGCATGGCCGCCAGAGGCCAGAGCGAGCAAGGTCACCAAACCCTCACGCCCCCACATTTGATGGTGCACCAAGAGGATTTCCTTCTCCTCCCCAGCCTCCCTCAGGCCCATTTACTTACTTCCTTGGCCCCTCTGCATCTCCATCCCCAGGACCCTGCTCAGGTGCCACCTTCTCTCACCTGGATCATTGCAGGGGTGGTTGCCTGGCTGGCCCCCCCATTCTCCACCGGCACACTGATCATGGTGTCTGCATACCCAGAACCATCATGAAGCCTCCCCAGGGTCCACAGAATGGAGTGTGCTTCTTTTACAGGGCTCTAAGCTCAGGAATCCCACCTGAGAAGTGGACAGGGCACCTGAGCTCTGAGTTGGCACCATACAAACAGAAAAAGGCTTTGCTGATAATACCTAGCCAACCAGTGTTCTCTGGTGTCTGGAGCTTTGTTGGCATCACCCACCTCTGCCACCCACACCAGTTGTGGGAGAGCACCCTCCCCCCCCCCGCAGTTCTCCTGTGACACACATGTTGGGTGCCTGCCTGAACCCTCCTGCTTCCCTCTATCTCCAGCCAATTCTCACATACATGCTGCAGTTCTTTCTTGAACATTCTGTCCTGTACCCCAAACTGGGATGCCCTTTCTCCATCTCCTGTCCAGGCATTGCACCCAGACCACCCTCATGAGCCCCCATCAGCTGTTCTATAGTCACCGGTTTTCCTAACTGCCAACCCCACAAGCTGCTGTCCAAGGCCCAGGGGTAAGTCTATAAGTCCTGGCTGAACCCTTGAGTCTGTGTGATGACTGAGCAATGTGCCAAGTCAGCCAGTCAGGCACTGAACGGAAAGGGTCATATAGAGCCCGGGAATGTCTCCCCTGAGTTGCAGCAAGCACAGGGTCATGTTCAGGAAAAGCACGCACAGGAAGAGAGCTTAAGACATCTGCCCAGGCCGGGACCACCTCAACTGATGAGCCGAGGTCCCTTGGGAGGCTCCTCACCTCAGCATGCCCGCACACAGCTGGTCTGGTCAAGGACAGAGCCAGGCCTTGGCCTCAAACATAACACCATCTTACCAGAGATGTCTGTGAACTTTCAGGGGGTGTGGAATTGGTGCACCCCACCTCCTCCACGCCCATGAGGGCACAAACTCCCCAGAGAGACTGCGTGTGTGTGTGTGTGTGTGTGTGTGTGTGTGTGTGTGTGTGTGTGTGTAAGATGTGGGGGAGCAGCCCCCCTGAGGCCTCCACTGTAGCCTCAGTAACCTCTCTATGCAGAGCCTGGGCAACCGGGGTGAGAAGACGTAGGTTCAGGCAAAGCAGCACCAACATTTCCAGTTTCACTGTTTCCTGGCCCCTCTGAGCCTCCGTCAGTAAATGGGGCATCTGTGTGGACACCCGGTGGGCCCGTGTGCGTCTCTGCAGCACCTGCACAGGCTACCTGTGTATCTGCAGCAGCCTTTTGAGCTAGAACAGGCATTTCAATGCCTGAAGCCGGTCAGGATTTCACAAAAACTTAGGGGCCACTGCCAGCATGGAGGATCCCCTTCACCCCAACACACAGCACCAGCCTCTTACCAGAGCTCTGAAGCCCCGGAACTTCCAGGCACTGGATACAGAGACTCAGCAGGTACGTCAGGCCCGGCCCCACGGCCAAGGCCCATGGGGTCAGCGCCGACATTCACCTCTGCTAGCTCAAGCCAAAGCATTCTGGAGTACAAAAGTGAGATTTCCTTTTCCCACCCCACCCCCGCCCCAATTTGTTAGAAGCAGCCCCCTCTCCACCCGACTTGAGGAGGGGTGAAGCTGTGCAACATGAAAGGTGGGGCTCAGAGGACACACGTGGAAGAGAAGGGCTCACTTGGTTGTCAGCTCTGGACTTGCACCAGGGCCTTGGGGGCTTGGAGGAGAAACATGGGTGAGAGACATGTAGAGAGGCTGACACTGGTGACCGTTCTCTTGATTTGTGCTTTGATCTTGCTCCTTTCATTCCAGGCTTGCCTGGCCCCTCTGCCCTTTTCCTACGGTTCCCCACCAGAAGCTGCCTTAGATTTGTAGCAAATTTTTGGGCCTTAGTGGCCCCGCTTTGCATTTCATGGGCATTTACCCACAAGGGGAGGGGTAACTTTGGATGTTTTATTGGGAAACTACCCTCTTTTCTTCTCTTCTCTCTCCACAACACTAATTCTATGAAAGTGCTTTCACACCAAGAGTCTGCTTTGTCTTTGTGTGCAAAGGTGGCCAGATCCCTTTAGAGTGTGCAAAGGGTGGTGCAGGAATGTCCAGGAGTGCCCAAAATTCCATCTTCACACTTGCAGGTAAAACATAACTCAGATACCCGATTTCGGTCTGCTCACATTGAGATCAAGTTTTCTCTCATGGAGAAGTGAATTCACCCTGCTGGTATCTGTTGCATTCCCTCCTGGAGGAAAACAACAGCCTCTAAAATCAAACCAGCATCACGGTGAGAGGGGCCACTGCTGATGACCTTGCTCCCTGACCCTTCAAGGCAGAAACACACAGGCATTCACACTTCTGCTAAGGAAGCACGAGTGGCACAGGAGTTAGACGTGGCTAATTTGTCCTTTATTAACCAAACATGTGTAGCTGTGGGTGCCTTCCAGCATGGGGGACACACACTAGGGCTAAAATACACATCAGAGATATTTCCCAAGCTGGAGAACTTAAGAACACATGAGTAGAGTTTGGGCAGTTGAGTCCTAGGAGGAGCGATCGGAGAGACTGGACAGGAGGCAAAAAGGGGCTGCAGGCTCGTGAGATTATTTAACAGGCATCAGAGTTCAAGATACAGGCACCTGAGTGAAAATATTTCCCCTAGCTAAAGAGTACCCTCTATCCCAACAAATAACACCACGATGACACAGTGATTCAGTTTCAAATGAAAAATAACTTGACACATCCCCTCTGGGACTTAAAAATAAACTCTAGGTTGCTTTTCTTTTGGGGGAGCACCAGACTAAACGCTGCGGTTTTTCAATATTTCAGAAACGTCAGGTGCATTATAGTCTTCTGAGAAAAGCCCAGTACTTCAGAATTCCCGGGGTGGCTGTGGAGAAAGAACATTACTGGCAACAAATATTAAAACAACATTCCAAGCCCTATAGGAGTACTGAGAGCTCAGAAATGGATACCATTGTTACGTATCTCTCCCAGATTTCCTTTCTGTTCACACATTTACATTTCTTTTTTGGTGTAAGCAGAAAAAAAAAAATGTACTTGATAGCTCAATTATTTTCAGTTGTCAATGGATAATTCGAGGATGAATTTCCCTTTCTCATTGTGTATGTGAAGGCCCTGGAGAGGTCAGCAAGGACAATCTCTACAAGCCAGGAAGACTGCCCTTCTTTAGGGATTTTTTTTTTTTTTTTTTTTTTGGTAGAGGAACTCAGAGAAACGAGAGAAACGAGTTTACATATTTTCAGGGAATGGCCGAGCATGATTTTTCATTCATGGGGCTCCCCACGCTTAAACAATCTGAGTTTAGGACTGCCCACAGCATCCCAGATGCCTGCCCCCCACCCCCAACCCCAAGCTGCCACCAGGTAGCATTATTGGATGTCAGGGCAGAAAGTTTCAATAGCCCAACCATGTGGGTATTTTTCCCTTTGGCCTCCAAAGCAATCCTGGCCAAATATTTTCCAAACTGATGAGGCAGAGTGGATTGGAATAACGAAAAACACCTTTTGCAAAAACATTTAATGAGGTAGCTGAGATCAACTATCAAATCCACAGCATACACAAAGGTGCTTCATCCCCAGGCAATTTGTCAATGTATTTTTAAAAGCTAACAGCCACGGCGCCTAAGAAGTGCTCTTTCTGCCCGATTCCTGAAGGTGCATGCAAACCTTGAGAAGAGGCCCCTGCGGAGGGAGGCCAGCAGGGAGAGGCAGGGAGGATGTGAGGCTGGAGGGCAGGAGAGGAAGGCGCCCTGAGCACCAGCTTTGGCTGAAATGGCAACGCTCCCCACCTGCGACGCAGGCAGTGCCACCAAGAGCAAACACCAAGTAGAACTCAAGGCTTGATGGGCTGGGCATGGCTTGATCTGAGGCAGAAGGAACCCTCCCCTTCCCCCAGGGCACCTGCATTAAGACTGAGGCAATGCTCAGCACACGCCCCAGACCACACTCCTTCCAGGCCCCAGGAACTCAGTTCAGGGCCGATCTGCCGCTGCCCCCGCCATGACCATCCTGGGTTCTGGGGGAGGCTGCTGCCCTCAGCCGCGTGGCTTCCCGAGTTCTCCTTGCTGTCTGCTCCCAGGCACGAGCTGCTTCTGAGCAGCATCTCGGGTGTCATTTTCAAACGCCTTCCACGTGGAGTCTTGGACAAAGGGAAAGGTGGCGACACCCATCCAGCAGCTTGGACCTGACTGCTTCCGCAGGAGGAACATTTGAGTTCACACATGCACACTCAGAGACACAGACACACTCCTGCAGATGCTCTCTGGCCACACACCGCGCAGGCACAGCAGCGTGGCGGCGCAGCAGCCCCCGGGTCAGTGCAGCAAGCTGGGCAGGGCAGGCGCACGAGGAAGGGTCGAGGCCGCTGGGCGAGGTAGCGGGGAAGGAGCTGGGCCCACTTTCGCCACCCTCCCTTCCTGTCCTCCACGGCAGCAGCCAGCACACCAGGGCGTCGGGTAGGAACCCACGAAGACGAGCAGAAAGGCAGGCGCCCGCTGGCTGCTCTAGGTCTCTGTCGTGTCGTTGCCGTAAGCCAGAGCGGGCAGCGCCTGCAGGCTGCTCCACCGCCTGGCACCAGCCTGGGGCTCGGCGCGCCCTTGCTCTTTATATTTACCCAGAATGTTTTTGGCTTCTTCTGCATCCTGCAAAGGGCTCTCTCCATATTCTTCCTTTAGCCACTGTCGGTACTGGAGGAGTCGGAAATAAAACAACGTTGTCATACACGCACACACCTACACCCTCATACTTAAAAAAAATCTGGTCATTAATGTACAGATTTTGCCACATATAAACGGAAATAAAAGGCCATGGGCCATCAAAGCTCTGTAGTTGGCCGACTACAAGCAAGAGAAATAACCGCTTCTCTCAGGGTTTGGGCAACCCTGGAAAGCAAGGCAAACTAAGGAAATGACACTTGATCCGAAGGGAGGGAAACAGAAGCTCCTAAGGGGCCTAGGCAAGGTGGTCAAAGTGATGTCCTACAGCCGAGTTGGTGAGCCAGGAGCCAGAGATGGCCTCCCTGGAGATCGGGTGGGGGTGTCCCTGGCCCAGACCTGCCTTGGCTCCCAGTTGTATGCGCAAGACTGATGTGTCTTCCCGGGGCAGTGGCCTAAGCGGTCAGCCTCCCGAGCAGGGTTACCTGGTGGACTTCGTGCTTCTCAAACTCCTGGAGCTGCCTCTGGAAGCCCAGGTTGGGGTTGGCACAGGACCTCCCGGCACGGACAGTGTGAAGGGCATCTTCCCAGCCGAAGTCAGTGACGGTCATGATGTAGGCGATGACCAGGGTCACGCTCCTGGACACGCCAGCCAGGCTGCGGGCCGAGAGAACACCACCCCACCCCAGGCAGGAAGGCTCAGGATCCACACACCCATCTCCTGACACTTTGGAGCTGGGGATTCTGTGGAGCCCGTTCTAGAAAGTCTTCCTGCTTTGTGTTATTACTGGGCCCCAAGCCAGTGAGTTACTAGGAAATTCCTCAGGAGCATGTAAACTTCTATTAACATTAGAATTCTAGGCGTTCTGTATCAGCATGAGCCCCATTTGAAAGTTGATTTTCTACTGGTTATGGCTCCGGGCACTTACTTTTTTACTTACCTACTAATGTAATGACTGAAGTACTAAGAGTTTATAACATTTTTTAGGTTTCAAGAACACATGAGTTTTATGATTTTCTGTCACTCCCGGGCCCTTCTTTATATCTCCCCAACCACCCAGACAGATGAAATAACTAAGGCACATTGAGGGTGCTTGAGGAGTTCAGGATCTAAGCAATAAATCCATTTATAACCTGCAGTAGTTGAGCAAGTTTCATGCTTTTTAAAAGTCTGGTTTTCTTAAATCTATGAGGGCTAAATCTGTAATTTAAAAAGCCCATTAAATATAGATGTTCTTGCTGAACCCTTCCTGTTCTTGATATAACTAAGCAGACCACCAAGATGGGCATACTCCACGTGTCTGAGGCTCAGGGCCAAGGTGAACGCTCTGCAGACAGTAACGGTTAGTTGTCTTTAGCAGACTGAGTAAGGGGACCAATTTTAAATGTACATGCAAATTAAGGCGGTCACAAAAGGGTTGTGCTGTGTCAGACGTGGAGTGTGCTGGCAACGGAAGTTTAGCGAGTTTCTCATTTTTAGATGACTACCTTCAGATATATACAACTGTCTGAAATCCTAGAACATCAGGCCTACACCCATGAAAGTATAAATAATAATAGTAATAAAATCACTCTTAAGTGGTAATTTTTCCCTAGGGCTTTATATGAGAAATACTGACGTTTTAATAAAAATACATCCTTTTGAGCCATGACCCTGGAGATTCTAAATTGCTTTTAAAAGGGGTCAACTGCACCTCAAAGTGTATTAAAGAAAGTATAAAGGAAACTTAGCAAACCTATAATTTGTATTTCTTACCTGTCCGCCTCCTTTTAGCAGTGAAATGAAAAGTCATCCTATCTCATGCATAGTATAAAATATGCAGTTTGGGAAGCAAATTATTGAGTGTCCCTGCCCACCCACACCCACACCATGGGTTACTGGCCCTTCAGTTAGTTTTCATGAGGGGCTTCTTTAGATAGAATGCAACGGTTCTCTCTGGAGATCCAGACGCGACTGAGGGCCACCGACCCACGCTGACCGATGGCAAGTCTTCCCAGGAGCCGAGAACGTTCACCGTACTTCTTTGGGGAAACTCAGAAAGATGTGAAGCTTTCAGTTGATTTGTATCAAGCTTTGCTTGGGATAGAGTTCAGGGGCAGGTTCAACCTGCACTTAACAAGACAGCAAAGCGCTGTCACCAGAACGCTGACTGGCTGCTGGTTCCCTAAGCGAGTCAGTGATGCTATTAGTGTGATAGGAGCAATGATCAAAATGAGAGGCAATATTCAGGGAGAGCTGACATGTTCCAGGCATGGTGCCAGGGCTGTTCTTTTCACAGGATGTGTGTGTATGTGTGGGTATGACCCACAAAGCAGAGCTGGATATAGGTGGGAAGCTGTGTAGAAACCACTGAATGCTAAGCGTCTATTCAGTGCTTTGCAAAGCAAGGTCAAAGCCAAACACATACAAAAGCCCCCAGTGGTAAAAGGAGAAGAAATGGTCTTCTGGTCGGACACTAACGCAATGCTAAACACCCACATATGTGATCAGAACTCTTTAGAAGGAAACCGTGTTTTAAAGGCCACTGGCGTTTCAAGGAACTACAGCTCTGGCTCATCCTGGGAGGGTCTGTGATGGTGTGTTAGCAGGAGGTCAACTGTTCTGTTGTTCAGGAACCCCTACAGTCCCTACAGAAACCCTAAGAGTGAAAAAGAAGAAAAATTTAGGGTCCTCTTTGCTGAAACAATGGCTAAAAGTCACAGGGGTCAAGTGGTGAGTTTAGGGTGGGTGGTGGTGAGGCCTGGAGGAATATCCAAATATCACCTCCATTAAAAATAAATAGAAATGATTTTAAAAATAAAAAAAAATGTAAAACTATTAGAAGAGGAAATAATCATACCCAAAATTATGAGAATCAAGCCAAACAGAACATTCTAAGCTCTTCTGAGGAAAGGGCTTGACTACCTACCAGTGCACAAGACAGCCTTCTCCCCGGAGTCGGCACTCGTGAATAAACTTAATACTTTCTTTGAAATGTCTTGTCCTGGGGGGAGAAAAAGAGAGAAGTGACATCTCTCTACTTTACTCAACACATGATGAAAAGAAAAATCCATCTGAGGTTTCTTGAAAGGTCTCAGAGTCCCATGGCTTCAGATCCTGGGTCATACGGTCTGGGGCGAGTTGCTTCACCTTCGACACCATCACACTCAGCACTGAGGCCAGGGAGGGTGCCACCCTTCTGGAAATTTCAGAATTTCTTTACAACACATGCTTGCCACTGGCTGGGAGAGAGGGGCTCCTCCCAGCCCCTTTGTCAGTCTGAGCCCCTCAGAGCTCAGTAACACAGAGTGACCCCACACTGGGGTATCCACAGCCCCCCCTAGGCGAGGCAGGTGTCCACCTGTGCAGGTTTCCCTGCCGTTATTTCTGACACTCGGAGAAACTGAGTCATTCTCTTCCATCCCAGACTTGGGTAAGTCCTTTCCGCAGGTCATCAGAGTTAGGGAAAGAGGAAGACAGCTGATTCCAGCTCAGCCATTTACTGAGATGTGATTTGGGGAAAGTCACCAAGTTCTCTTAACCTCATTGGAAGGTGGGAATAATGTCTAACTGGGTGGGGTCAGGGAACACTGGCCAATCTGCTTTGCAAACTAGAAGGTTCTCTTTGATGATGAAGCCATGTTCCTTGCTTCTCCCAGCTCTCAACTTTTTAATAAGGCTCCTTTTTCCTGTCAGGTTCTTGTTCCACACGTGGACACCAGCATTATTGGGGCAGATTCCGCACCAGTTGGTGGGGTACATACAAATCAAATACAAGTACAAATAGCCTGAGGGGATCTATGAACGTGCTTCCAATATCTTCTGCCTTTGACTTAGAAAGCAGCAAAACACCTAAAGTTGCACAGGTCTAAATTTACCTCGTTCTGTTTAGCCAGGGACTTTGCTAAACTGCCGCCGGTTCAGAGATAAGATGTGGTTCCTGACCACACAGATTAAGAACTCTGTCTCGTGAAGGATGACAGCACGAATGAATTTAATAAGACTGGGAAATTTGGGTGTGGCCTGACGAAGTCAGCCAGGTATGGATGGCAGAAAAAGTCCACACAGAATTGTAGATGCCTGGCAGGATT
Organism: Scalopus aquaticus; assembly: GCA_004024925.1. NCBI lineage: Eukaryota > Metazoa > Chordata > Mammalia > Eulipotyphla > Talpidae > Scalopus > Scalopus aquaticus. The sequence goes on from PVIJ01009461.1 coordinate 55,783, forward strand.
AGGACAGGCCAGTGACAGAGAAAGCTATCAGTGTGTACCCATATATGCAGTAAGCCACCTCAAGTCCTGATGGAGCCACATGCAGGGGTCTCAGGGGGCCAACCCAAGGTCTCTGCACTTTGGCCTGAGATCTCCAACCACCAGGATGTAGATATGCTCCTGGCAACTTTCCCGGGACAAACACTCCCAGTGGTGAAGTTTTATACGTGCTCAGGGTATCGCAGCTGTGCTCTCAAACATGGGCTCATTGCAAAGCAGGCATGGGCAGATTCCCGCTGCAGTACTGGCATCCCAGGTGTGGGTGCTTAAGGAGCCCCCAGAGCAGAGTGGTGAGGCAGAAGCCCTCGGAAGCCAAGGAGAGAGCCCAGGGCGCCGGGGGCGCGGGCACGGGCAAAGCTGTGGACAGAGCCTGGCCCAGGGCAAGGGGTGGGCAGGTGTGATGGCTCCACTGCCTTTCTCAAGCGAAACCAGCCACATGGTATAGGAGGTACTTGGGGCCCGGAACTGAGGCAGGTGTCTTCAGTTGCGCTGATAGTGTTTGGGCGCCAAGTGCCTAGTCCCTGGGAATATACCATCTCCTCTTCAGACCCTGGGGTGGGACAGATGGAAAAGATTTCCCTTCCCAAGGAAAGGAAAGCTGCCTTTGCCCCAGGGTTGGAAATGCATCCAGCTGCACTGGCTGTCCTGGGACCATGGATGACAAGCCCTCAGGGTGGAAGGCAGCAGTGCAGGAGGGGACACGCCAAGGAGCTGCTGTCCGGGGCCAGAGCGCCCACCTCCAGGACTCATGGTAAGAGAATGCAGTAGCCGCCTGTCCCTGAAAACACTGTCAGACAGGTAACTGGTTACTCAGCAAGCCAAGTGCTCTCAGCCACTACTTTGAAAGAACACAGCCTGTGCGCACAGGTCGTCTGGCCCAGGGCTGGCTCCAGGCCCGCTCTGCAGCCCGCTCATGTGGCCTCCTCCTCCCTCAGCACTGCCGCTGGCAGGAGGGCCAGGGGGTGGGATGGGGCTTGGCAGTGGAGCCCAGGCTCCCCACTGGCCACCAGAACCAGGGCTTACCCCTGACTGTAGAGACTTAGCCTCGTTCAGCCTCTGAGCATGGGCTGTGGGGGTGCCTGCCTTGGTCTACCAGGTCTGCACTCTGGGGCATCTGGGGGCTCCCCTCCATGCTGGCAGCCCAGGCTCTCATCTGTCCTTTGTGTGGGTCTCTTTCTGGTCTGAGACAAAACAGACTGGGAAGAATACGCAGCCAGGAAAGGAAAGGCAAGTCCAGAAATGAATGGCCGCTGCATGAGTGAGTGAATAAACCTGAGAGTGGCCCAGAACACACCGTGACAGGGACGGACACCCAGCGACATGCAGGTTAACGGTGCCCCTCGGGGGCCTGAGGGTCACGGTCAGTGGCGTCGAGCCCGCCGGGACCTTGCAGAGGTGACAACTGGATCCCTGTACTGAAACCTCAGAGTGGGGGCGACTTCTTGTGGCTTTTTACACCTGCACGTCCTGAGCCACCTGCATGATGGAACTGGGCCTTAAATATTGTGGGGCGTACCTGGGTTCAAGAGCCAACCTCACGGCACCCCAGAATAAGAAAGTCAATGGGGTGGGGTGCAGCTGGCATGGCAACAGATATATTTGCCAGAGCCAGGGTGAGGGTGTGAAGGGGATGATGGTCGGGGGAGACGCCCTTCCAGTCCCCGCCGGCCCTCTGCTTTCAGCGCTGTCTGCACTGAAATCCACACGGACAGCTCTTCACCTCCACTGGGCTGCAGCGTGGACCCGGAGGCCAGATCTGTGGCTGGGCCGCTTAGCACCCCAGCCCCGGAGCGTAAGACACCAGCTCCACCTCAAACTTGACTCATGGACATGGCTGGGCATGAGGCCAAACCAGGAAGACGTTCCTAGAAGTGCCTTTTCCAAGAAAAGCTGGGAGCCAGGTGGCTCGGGACAGCTTCGGTGTGTAGTAGGGAGGGGGGGTTATTTCCAGGGAAGCTAATGACATAAGCTGGGCCCAGTCTTCACCCCCCCTCCTCCACAGTGGGAAATACCCTCGTGCTGCTCCTGCTGTTGCTCAATCCTCCAATGAGAAGCAGAAGCACCATCCGAAGCCCCAGCCCCACCACAAGCTGTTTCAATGAACGCAGCTTCCCTATTCCTGCCTTCATCTTGTTTCTCCTCATTTTGGACCTTTACTTCCATACAAAGACACGTGGAACAAGCGTCTGGGGAAGGCCAGCCCGGCTCATTCAGAAGGAAGCAGGGGCTACAGCCATGTCACAGAGCCCCCCAACAGCGCCTGGTGCCAACACTCTGGAGAGAACAGCCAGGTAGGGCAGAAGGACACCCAGACAAGCTGTGTCCTCTGTGGGGCTCGGCGAACCCCAGGCATCGGCCCCTGTCCCCCTCCTCCCGCCAAGCTCCCTGCACACCCCCACCTCCCGTCAGGACGAGACCGACAGGGGGTGATCATGGAATGGGTGGTGGGAGCTTTGGCAGGAACACACCACACTGCTCATTTTGTGGGGCTGAATGACGGCTTCTTTCTCCAGACTGCAGGGCGTGGGGGCTGGATCCCCGTGGCCTCTGTGTCCAGCCTGTGTTGCTCTGCTCACCTGGGCAGAGAGATCTGGCCACATGCCTGGCCCACAGTCCGCAGCCAGGGAGACCAGACCGGCCGAAGCCACCAGGCCCAGATGCCCCGTCTCACCCTCAATAGGGCGCGGGTGTCCGTATGTATGTGAGAACAAAGGAGAGAAAACAGCAGGAAAGGCAAGCACCCTTCAATTTTTTTTCCTGCAGGAAAGAGCGTTTTCCAAAAATAATAATAATAAAGCCAACGGGTGAACTATTCCATCGAGAATCCGACTCCTGGGTGGGCTCAGGTCCGAGAAGCTTCCTCCTCGGGCAGAATCAGTCCGGCCCCTCAGCTGGAACACAGACTGGGAAGCTCTTACCCTGCGTGAGCAGGAAGGGACATTACTTACCTCTCAGAGGACGGTAGTTTTACATGCAAGTAGCATTGAACACGCAGAACTTAGGTTGACATCAACGAGCCCCTGATTTTATATTTCCTGTATTGTCAACACTTGAAAATACTACCAGATTGGATCATTTTACAAGCAAGCTTAAAAAAAAAACAAACTCTTTACACTCTACTGCCTGGTTTCACAAAGATTAATTCAACAGAATGAAGAGAGAGAGAGAAAGAAACAGAGAGAGAAGGAAAGAGAAAGAAAGAAGGAAAGCAAGAAAGGGAGAAAACCAGGAGGTCACTGTTCAATACTAAAAGATAGTTTTTTTCAGGTGAATAAGCAAGGTCATAGAAATACAGTACACATTTTCTGGGTGTTTCTCATTTTGCCTTAGCCGGGGAGAGGTCACTTTGGGTGTGCATGTGTGTTCATGTGCACATGCACGTGTGTGTGTCAAGGAGCAGGACATGAGCCGCCAAGGACCCACGTTCCTCTGGTATTGGAAAACTGCTTTTCAAAAGTGAAAGTAAAGAAAAATGGAAATAAAAGAAAAAGAGTCAGAAGAGATCATTTGCACTAAAGAAAAGGTACCCAGAAGGCAAGGAGGGCGATGAAGGCTAGAAGGTTTTACTGATATTTTGAGTACAAGCTCTCTCTATTGGTAATGCCTCTTCTCCCCACAAAAACCTCAAGAATTTAGAGACCTAGTTGATTCTCAAGCCACTATAGGTCACAAAGACTCTATTGTAATCAGGCAATGTCACCAGCCCATCACGCAAACCAAACACTCCTGGATGCAACAGAAAAAGGAAGAAAAGGTAATGATGTCTAGATACAAAATACAATTTGATATAGATTAAAATAAGAATGAGTAAGATGAATAATGGGACAGCCAACCATTCTTCATCAAGACAGAGTAACACTCCTTACTTGAGTAGACAGAAAATATTATTATTAATAATATATAAAATCTATTATAACTTTGTAACATAAAATACAGCATTTTGGAAAATGTTTAGTGTTCATAAAAACACTTTCACTGATGTCACCTAATACTATAAAAAATGGTGAGCTAGGCATTTTACATGTGAGAGCTAAAAGGAAGGTTAAAATGACTTGTCAAAGAGAAAGCAAAAGCAAACAAGTATTTCCAAAGCCTTCCTCCCATCCCCCCAGGGACCACTGACGGATGGGCTTTTGCTGCAAGCCGGGGGATACTTCTAACTGGGTCCAGTCATGCACATGCATCCGCCTGGGGCTGTCGGGTTGTGACAACTCTGAGAACTTGAACTTTCACATTTCCTGACTTTGCGAGGCAAGGTGGTTGGGGGAAATGAGCTCAGATTCTACTGTGTTAATGTTATCTCAAACCAAGTCTGCACTTTAAGTTCCTGGAAGATGAGAGGGGGGGGGTTTGTGAGGATTAAGGCCAAGGCAGAGCTTTGACCTTCCTGGGTAGCTCGTAGCAGTTGAATGTCAAGTGAAAGCAGTTAGTCTCAAAAGGTCGAAGACTTTATTTACTAAGCATAATTAGCCAGGAAAATTTCTGTTGGTGTAGGGAGCTGTGGGGAAAGATGGAGGATATAAAAACTTCAGTCATACCTAAAGTTGGAGACAAGTTTGAAAATTGGCTACTGAGTTGAAGACTGTAAGCCAGGCTGTTTTCTATTTTGTCATCAAACACAAAAACTTTCAGGCTTCAGGGGCCTCCCTGGTGGCACAATGAGTTAAGTCTCAGCACTATGCAGCTCTCTGCAGCCACTGCAGCACGAGTTCGATCCCACATGGTGCAGCAGACCTCTCCTGCCTTCCCTGCTGCTCCCCTCAGCAGTGTATTTCAGTCAATCTGCCTGCTCTGCTCCCCACTCTGTCTCTGGTGAATCCTCTCACCGCTCCACACCTCTGGTCTAAAGCCCAGTTCTTGTATGCATAAATAAATAAATCTTTAAAAAAAAACGACGAAAAAAATGACTATTTCTAATAATGTGGATTACCCAGAGCACATTTTTCGAGTGATGGACATGATTTCTCTTCCCTTTGCTAAGCAGTACACCCAGAGTGTGTGTCTCCGCACCTCAATTTGGCTGATACAGCCTGAGAAGGTGCTGGCGCCTCAGTATGCTGCTATTCTTTGGCAGGTAATAGACAAGGCTGCCGAAGGGAGGGAAACCTCCAAACGGAGCCCATGTCTGTCTGCCAACTTTAGGTGAGTAGTCTGGCTGCAGCATTGCACCTGCTCGCTCTACAAAGGCATGCTGTCTTCCAACGAAATGCTTGGAACAGCTAAGGAGAACCTCAAGCTGTCTCAAGGCTGTGCGGGCGTGTCAACACACCCAAACTCCAAACTTAGCAGCACCATGTCCCTACAGCTCCACAGAGCCAGGACTGTTTAGACTCACGGACATGTATGTGCCCAAATCCTTACTTTTGCCTAAGCTCAGCTGTTATAATGAAAGTAGATCTAGAATAGACTTCAAAAGTAATCAAAAAAATAAGTTTCCCCACAGAGTCATCCAAGTGGCTATGAGCAAGCCCCCCCGCAAAGCAGGGTGCCAGCTTTTCTGCCTTTGGATCGATGATGGCCTCAACTTCCTTTTTCCAACTGGAGCAGAGGCCGTGCTCTCCCAGTACAACCTGACTAGCCTGACTGGGGGTCACAGTAATGCATGGTGTGCACACAGCTCCTTCTGCCATTAGCCCCAAACAGGGAGCTGCAATTACTACCCTCTAGAACTGGGATCCCACCCACACTTTCATTTTTTTAAAGATTTGTTTATGCATACAAGAACTGGGGGACAGGCCAGAAGTACGGGGTAGATGCACCAGAGACAGAGTAGGGAACAAAACAGGCGGATCTACTGAAATACACTGTTGAGGGGAGCAGCAGGCAAGATAGGAGAGGTTGTTGTCTTTGTGGGCTAGCTTCCTGACCAGGGGATCAAACTCTTGCCACAGTGGCTGGCGACAGCTTCATTGCGCAAGACTTAACCCCTGCACCATCAGGGAGACTCTCCCCCACACTTTCATCCAGATGCAAGGAGAGGGCTAGAAGGGCCAGCCACGCCGCTTCATAAGGCTTTAGTAAGACTCGGTACATATTCAGCACATGAGAGAATCAACTAGAATCATGTGGCCTTTTCTCTGGCATCCAGGGGACTGTGTTGAGGCAAGTTTGCCAGGAGAATTGAACTGACTTTGGGAACTTGTGAGCTCAGAGAAAAAAAGCTACACCCTGTGTGCCTGGTCTCCCCATGTAAACACATCTTCTGAGACTAAAGTGGGCCTCAGGAATGCCCAGACTTGTTTCAACTCCCTTCTCTGCATGTCTCAAGCTACATTAATATACTTGGACTGAATAGAAAATACACACATGTTCACAAAAGGTCAGTGTTCATTGGGGACACCTTGACACATATGGTCTCTTCTCTATGATGTCCTGCAGGCAGGTATTTTTCAGATGTGAGAAGTGAGGTTCAAGTGGGTTAAAATGACTTGCCCGAGGTCGATGGAGCTGTTATTTGAAATATCTAACATGTAGGTCTGTTGCCCAACGCTCAACTGCACTGGGTAGGTAATAAGTCAGGGTCAGGGTTCTGGATCCAGTACAGGCCTAGGCTCCTGGGAAATCTGGGGGCAGCTCAGGCATGGGGGGCCCTCTGTCCTGACAGCAGGCGCCTGGAGTGTGTTATTTACAATCTGATTCTTCCAGAGTCACATTGCCAATGGGGAATGGACAAATTCAACAGTATGCTAAAATCTCGGTTTGAGATAAGAGCAAAGCTACCATTCTAAAAATAGCCACCAAAACACGGGCAGAAGATTGCTGTGGCCTTCAGAGAAAGGCCGTGGTTCACTTCCTTCCGTACACACTATGTCCTTCCAGCCACTTCTGTTTCTTGACACGACTGGTAACCAAGGAAGTTCTCTATTGCATCTTCGCCTTCCAGAACTGGCTACTACTGTTTCTCTCCTCATCCTAGGGAAATCCTTTCTCACAGTGCTGAGTCTTAAAGATTGACTTCTGTGAAATATGGAGAGTCGGTGTGGGAACACAGGCACGAGTAGAATGTACCTGCCCCTGTTTCAAACCCCCTGCCCCTTCCTGCTCAAACTCTATGCCATCTGGCCCCTGTTCTGCCACCTCCCCTTTCCCCACACCAGGCCATCTGGCTCTAGCCCCATTTTTTGGTTGTTGTTGTTGTGCCAAATAACCAGGCCTCACAAAATGATTGCATGGTATCTGATTTCTTAGCTTTACAATGGTGAACACTCGACTGATGCTCCAGTATTCCACGCTTTCCTAAGGCTGACCCCGGGGTCCTAGCCCTGAGGTGATGTGGTCTGTGATTCCTTATGTAGGATTTGTAGGCCACAGAGCTGAAGAATCACAAAGGGTGAATACAGACAAGCCCAAGAACTTCCAAAGTCACAAACACCACCACAGCTCATTGTTTCCCCAGTGACATGCAGTGACACGTAAGTCCAGAAGGCTCCTCTGGCCCCCAGTGCATAGTGGAAGACTGGCCTGAGAAGCAGAGGCTGGGTGGGCTGGAGGCACAGAGTAACTAGGTACTTTTGCCCCCCCAGCTCCAGGTTTCAGTAGAACTATAATCAACTCCACAGCAGGGTCTTTCTGAGAAACTTCTGGACACTGCAGGGTGAGAATGTTAAAGCCCTCACTGTGTGGGTCTCTGGATCCCTGCCCTCACCTCCAAAGTCCCACTTCAGGGGTCCCCTCAGATTGCTGTGATCTAGAAAGGAGAACAATTATGAATTTCTCTTTGTAGGGACAGAGTTAAAATAATGTCAAAGATATAGTCAGCTTCTAGGAAATTGAAGACTGGACTTTCCTAAGCCAGAAAGATCTGTTTACTCAACTCAAGCAGGCTGTCTAAGTCCTCGGTGGTGTTCCCCAGCCCCGTGTGGCTGTCAGACACATGAAACGAAATCCATCGAACTGAGGCTTGCTGTGAGTATTTAAAAGCACACCAGATTTTGAAGGCTTAGTATGAAAAATACTGATACTAATACTAATACTAACACTAACACTAATACTAATACTATACTAATACTAATACTAATACCATACTAATACTAACACTAATACAAATATCCAAACTTTTGTTTACACTGAACACAGGCTAAAATAGTACTATTTTGGATATCCTGGATTAAATAAAATTTAATTCCTAAACAAGTTAAAATTAACACCTGTGGTTGTTTTCATGGGGCTCTTAATCTACTTCTATGGGGCAGTGTTACCTTGGACAAAATCCAGCAGCTTCAGAAAGGGTCTGCTTCCAGGGAAAGGATGAACAGCTGAAGGTTTGGTTTATAAAAAGGAGGTTCTTCTTATAGATATCCTATCACTCCATGCTGCAGGGGGGAAGGACCCCAAACACAAAGGGTGTCTCCAGCTACATGGGTCTCCGCAGGTCTCCCCCCCACCCCCGCCGCCAAAGGGGTGGCAGCGTCTGGCATCAGGAGTCCCATTGGTCCAATGATTTCACGGTTATTTGACTTAACAGTCCATTATACATTTTTAGTATCACCAAATAACACACAAAAGCCCCACCATGAACTTACAGGTTTTGAGATGGTGAATCCGCTGCTGGAATGCACAGGTATTTAACTCCCTGTAAAATGATAAAAAAATAAAATAAAAAGCTGATACTCAGTAGAGAAAAATATTTCAAGGAACTCTTTCCTCAGGTCAAAAACTGAAAAAATAAAAAGGAGAAGTTTTCTCACTCCTCTCTTGTTGCCAAGGAACTGCAGAAAAACTCTTTAAGGTTCCTGATTATTTCTGTGACCCCCACATATACATTCCCAAGTTTTAGTTTGCAAACAGCTTGTAGGTTTAGACTGGCTGCGTCGAAAAGTGAAAAAGCTCGAGAACTTTCCAGTAAGTGTCAACAAGTTTCAAAACAACCATCACAGATGCTTGTTTACATATTCCACATATTTTTTCATCTCACTGAAGATCCAGAATGTCCCCAAAAGGAAGCAGTGTTAGTAAAAATCTTACCATGATGACTAAAAATTATAATGCAGGTTACAGTTTTATCAAATTTTAATATGAGGAGAGTTGCAATTTCACTCCTACACTGAGAATAGTTATACACATTGGAAACTCTTTGCAAACTGTTTTTGGGTTTGGTTTTTTTGTTGTTGTTACTGGTTGTTCAAAAGAGTAAAAGTTCGTGTACCAAACTAAGACTTTTTAAAAATAGTCCAATTTAGAAAAAAAAATCTCTATAAAAAAATTGTGTAAACTCATGCTTCATTTGAGTTTTATTAAAACCCCAGCTGTTTTTTCTCTGGAGCGACTTAATGTATAGTTTTCAAAAGGTCTCTTCAAAATCTAGACATCTCAGTGACCTTTGCAAAAGAATATGACTTTGTGAAGACTTGATGAGTCCTTTTAAACCCTTACTCACTTTACAGCTTAATGTCATTAAATCTCACCATCATGTGATGGGTTAGAAGTGGGGGATAAGGGTGGGGAAGAACACATCCCAAACCAGAAAAGTCACCAGCCTCAGAGAGTAAATGAAGAGAGGACCCCCAACCCTCAGAACATAGAGTCATTCACTACCCTGCCTTCTAGAACTCCTTCAGAGTTTTTCATCTGATCATTAAAACCTTACTGTTAACTCCCACAAGGACCCAGGAGGGTCATGCATACTTGGGGCTGCCCCAAGCCCTTCCACGACTCCCTTTGATACAGCCCCACATTTTAAACCCACTATTTCAATATGGAATCCACATAAACTATGTTTCTCAAGCTCCTGTCCTCTGGGGTGCAGGCTCGGTTCCTGGTTTCATCATCTGACACACCTATGTGAGGCAGATTTGGAAACAGGACACGCAGAGTCAGGTGGTGCAGAGCACCTGCAAAGCGAGTGCAGGTGGAGGCCGAGCGCATACGTGGCAGCCGGGCAGTGTGCGGTGAGGTTTGGGTGTTGTTCTTAGCACAACAGCTGAAAGCCTGTTTCTCCAGCTCATCTGAGACCAAAAACTCTCAACAATCTCTTAAGAAACTCCTTCCTGTTGAAACAAATCCACAGTGGAATCTGGTGCCTGCACCCAAGACCTGGGTGATACAACTCCTCTCCCTGTCTCCACCTATTAAGAGAGGAAAGAAAAATTTTTTTCTGCCTAGTTCATATATATATATATATGTGTGTGTGTGTGTGTGTATGTATGTATGTGTGTGTTTGTGTATGTATGTGTATGTATGTATACACACATATACATTCATATTCGTATATATTCATAATCACATATACATTTTTCCCAGCTTGGAGTTAATCATTACATTTTCTATCAAAGACTCCTTTGGGTCTTGCAGAGCAGGCAGAAGTTGTCAGGGTTTTCTGCCTACCCTCTGGGTGATAGGCCTCTGTAGGCCTGCGCACACCTGATGGCTGGCGTGGGGGGGAAAGGGCGGGGCATAGCGTGGCGTAGTGTGGCGTGCGCGTGCGCATGCGTGAGGCAGCGAGCCCGAGGCGGAAGAGTGCGGCGGCAGCAGCAGCAGAGAGCCCTGGAAAGTGAAGATTTGCCAGGGGGCTAGGAGGCCTGCCTGCCTCCTGGGTCCCCGCCACCCTCTCTGCCCTGTACCTGGCTGCCTCGCAAGAAAGATGCAATAAAAAGCCTAAAAAGCCACCGTGGGCTCCAGGACCCGCCCTTTACCGGTCCGCGCAGCTCCGTGGAGAACCTGTGCCCCTGGTGTCTTCCTGCCACTGCAATGGCCGTAGTTGGCAGCATGATTCAATGCAGATGGCCATGGAGCCCTCTGAATTCCTCAGGAGGGACTGAGGGGCGGCAGACCGCGAGCTGGACAACGCTGGAGCTAACACGGCAGTACAGGGGGTAACCAGAGTCCAGGGGCTGCAGAAAAGCTGAAGACGCTGCAGGAGCACAGCAGGTGGACAAGGTCTGGGGGCCGCGGGACGAGACCTCAGGTGGA